>JARFOD010110823.1:0-10014 GCA_031763545.1 Mopalia muscosa
AGATAGACCTACAACATGGCGTGACGTCATCTAATAGAGGATTAAATTTAATAGGGCTTCGAGCAACCGGCCCCAGGTATATAAGTGAGTCACACGATGTGGCTCCGGCCATTGGGGTTTTCCACCGTTATGAGGTAAGGAACAGTGTGAAGTTGACAATTCATGGTCATATAAGTGAAATACCCTTGAGTACGACGCTAAACCCCTGTGAAACAAATACAATACATTGAACGATTTGCAAACAGGAATCATTGGAAAGCTGTCTATTGATGAAACTGGCATATCCATGTATAGATGATTACTGACATGTGTCCTTTGATGCCAGCATTACATTTCTTAGCGAAGGATAAGGAGCCATTGATAAATTCACGATTTATCTGCTTTTTGTCTTAATGTAGTGATTTTCTCATTTCAGTTCTGACGACTCCAACCAATCGACTTCAGATGACGGAGATGAAGATAACAGAAAAGACCAGTCAACAGAGGGTGTTTAAAATGTGTTTGAAGTAATTTATTTGTCATAATTCTCATGTATATTCATGGAACTTTATATTTTTGTAATACTGTACTAGTTTCAAATGCTGAGGAAAGAATTTAGTTTGAGTACTCAGTAGACCGATGAAGCTTGTGATGAAGTTTCTCACACGGGGAATCAAGGGGGTTATTCCCAGACAAATTTTGGCCTGTGCTTTGTGTGAACGAAATTCTGTGTAAACTAAGAAAGTGATGCCCCAAAGTGACAAAAATATCTTGTCAATATTCACTTTCTAACTGACACCTGCTGCATTATACAATCCTTAATGGGAAAGTGGACAGACACTAGATAAATCAGCAGTTATATAAACAAGATGGTTGTACAATTATTACTATTAATGGTTGTACTACCTGAATTTTCTTTAATCTTGTCTTTTTAATGGATCACAAACACAGACTATATCTATGTCCAAAAGAAAATATGAAAGTGTAAATTTAAATAAAAAGTGAATTTCAATTTGAGCCCATTGGATTAAAAGATAAAGAAACAAAAAAAAAAAATAATTTATTGGTTTATATTCAGAATAGGAGAGTTATTCAGAGATTTATCCAAACCTCTTAATTTAATTATAAAAAGTCTTAAATCTTTTTGAAATGCTTACATTATGAATTCTTTCACTTCTGATGTCTAATATCCAAGAAGTTGCTGGTCCGTGGCCATGGCTCAGTTGTAGGGATTGCACTTCTTGAACTCAACATGCTTCAATTTACCGTTCACTGGTTCGAGTCCGCCTTTTTACCATCAGGTATATGAGCGAGTCACATGTTGTGGCTCTGGCAATCGCGGGGGTGGTTTTTACGAGGTTTCCTCTCAGTTTTCCATCGTAATAAGGCTGTGTACAGTGTGAAGTGGACAGTCTGTCATCATATAAGTGAAATACCCTTGAGTACGACGTTAAACACCAATTAAACAAACAAACAAAAAACGAGAGGATAAATAAAATTAGAAAATTAGTCAAGCCATTATTATATCAGAAAATATGATGTACATATATTAAGCGGTCTGGGTCGCATATTGTGAATACTGCATTTAATAGCCCCCCAATGGCCTAAAAATGTTTAAACTCAATTTATTAAACAAAACTCGATGTCAAATTTAATAAAAACCCAATTTTTCAGCTGGATATTCCTGATGAAAAAGTGTCTATAAAACCCCTGAGTCATGTATTTTCCAAGTAAATTTTCCATCAGACTGTGAACTCTATGTACATACAAGTGTGTACAATGAGCAGTGTGAGTTCATGTATGATAGCATTTAAAAGATGTCAGCTACATGTACATGTGTGCATTTTCTGGCTATTGAATTCATTCCACATACTAGGTATATATCTATAAAAGCAACTTACAGGTACATGTGTGAACTTTTGATCATTTTGACTGACCTATATCTGCTAGTCCATGGCCTTAAAGTGTTTTAACCAATGGCAAGGCTAAGAAAGAGGCCAGGATCACAGCTGATGAACTTAAGCTAGATTTACCTGTGGAGAATATTTGCATTCAGTTTATTCTAATTCACAGGGACACAACTGAATTTTTTACTTTTTTTACAGGATTTCAACATATATTAATAGGTGAGCTGTCACATTTGTTTGAGATAATTTTTATATACAGGTATTGTTTTGATCTAATGCTTTTGTTTCAGAGAATAGGGAAAATTCAGCCAAAGGTACAACAGTCTTTTAAAGTTTTCTAACTAGTCTGTTATAAATTCTGCGTCCTTTCTTGTCAGTTAATAGTGGCATGGCAACAAGGGTTTACCTGGTTCTTCAAGTATTGGGGTCTTCTGGACCCCACAAAATATAAACGTTGGGTCCCAGTCATATTGTTGGGGTCTACAGCCATGTGTCCAGTCATTGGAGCGATATTTGTGTGGTAGTCAGTATGATTTGGCTAGCCGTCTAACATCCCCATGTCAGTTTGTTTCTGGTTGCAACAAACATGTATCTTGCAATTTATTGAATTTTTGACTGGACTTTGACATGTGTCCAATGGGACCCTGGTTGTTCATAAATAAAGGTCTGAGTTGGTCAACTTTTTGTCAGAGACGCAGGTTTTGCTCCTGGTTAACCCCTGCATGGTGGCGAGTTGTAGGGTACCTCATTCACACTCACATTGGGCTGGCCCATGCTGTCATATAAGAGAAACAACCTCAAAATTTATTATGTGAAAGTGAGATCTGCTATCTATTTTCTTGCACTTCGTAGGGCAGGAGTTTTTATAGCCACTAATTTTTCATCTGGAAATTAAGATTTGAATAAATTTAAAATCTACCAAAGTGAAATTACATGTACAATCAGCATGGCTGATATTGGTTGTTTTTCTGAATTTTTTCAACAAAAATAACGGCCATTTTAAAAAAAGTTATTAGCTTGAATGTAAATTGTTCAATTGTCTTCATTTAAACAGTTAGTTTCATAGCACTCTCACAACATTGATTCAGGATAGTTTTCCATGAAATTGTTCAAACTAGTATGGTGATAGGCACCTTAACTTAATATTCAATTAAAAGAAAAAATCATGTTCTGAATCCTGAGTCGGAAAAGAAGATTTGACTGGAATTATGAGTATAATTCTCAAAATAAGCCTTTTGCAGGAGACCTGGTAGCTATCCGGAATGTTATTTTTGTTTTGTATCAATTTCAATTTTCAGGTTGAATACATCCTTACATTTCTGAAACTTATTATCATTATTATACAAGTACCATAACAGACCTGCCTTTCTGGTGTATCCTGTAGTGTTATAATGTTAAATATAATTTACATTAAATACAGCAATATACAAAATACACTTATAAATTAAACTGCTATCTGCTACATTGTACATGTATCATGTATGCTGTAACACAACAATACACATGATTTTAAAACAGTTCTCAATTTCTTCTAGGGTAGGCAGGCCCGCGGCTGTGGCTTAGTCTTTAACGCATGCGTTTTCTGAACTTACCGTTCCTGTACCGTTCACAGGATCCAGTCCGTCTGTTGATCCTCAGGTATATGAGTGAGTCCGAAGATGTGGCTTTGGCAATCGCAGGGGTTGGTTTTTGCAATGTTTCCTTCTGGTTTTCCACTGTAATAAGGCTAGGTACAGTGTGGAATGGACAATCTGTCGTCATACATGTGTAAACCCTTGAGTACAACATTAAACCCAAATCAATCAAACAAACAATCTAGGGTACGCATATCTGCCCAAATCTCTCTTGATTGCAGATAGCAGGCAGTTGGTGATGCCCTGGTGCTCTATGTGTTAATGAACAATATTAAGCTCATCTGTTTGTAATGTCTTGTTTTCGTTTAATGTCAGTAGAATTTAGAGTGATTTCCTTCACCCATTCAGATTGGGCTGGCGTGACTTCATAAGCGAATTCATCTTAAGTACATGTATGGTGTTAAACCAAAATCAAGCGACAAACAGATATTTATTACTTTGTTGATGAATTTCAGTCAATAAGCTTACGCTTCAAAGATGTTCACAATTGTTTTTTAATTCTTGAAACAAATGTAAGTTTTGAGTTAATTTCAGCTTCCTCCTTTGGCCCGGACACCTAGGCCCAAAGCTCCAGTCATATACTGTCATTCAGTGTAACTATTGAAAATGGTCAATACTAAGGCCAGGGGCAAGATGAAGCTGGTCTCATTCTGTCATGGTGTCTATGTTTGTGTCTTGCTTTGTCATCCTCTATCTCTAATTGCAGCCATTTACTTCACAAAGAATGAACGAATAAAAGAAATTAAGCAAGACATGTCAGTAAGGGTTTAAAATGTACTAAACAAAAAAATAAATAAATGAGCAAAATAAATTGCAACCACTTAATGTCACTATTATGTCATCTGTCAACAATGTGCAGTATTTTAATGCCGAAATACATTTAGCAAAGATCTTTCATTTTATGGTGAGAAAAAGTTCATGAAAAACTGACCGTGTAGCTACATGTAACTCACCATACTTTCAATAAGTTGTTTTAATGTCATAGTATATGGCCATCATGTACATTAAAGTGAAGTAATAAAGCTTGCATGAGCCACCAATCGACCGACATGTGTGTAATCCTGCTCAATTTCCTAATTGTCAGACTGGTTTGAGAACATCCTATTTCCTTATGTCATAAACACGAAGCAATGCTGCTTTTATTCACTTGAATTTCTATGATTCAACCTCTCGAGCTGTGCACACTGATCAGCTAAAACAGGCCTCCAGTTGCTTCTGAACAATGAGAAAATGTCTGAGATGAAGCAATCAAACTTCGTTATTCAAAATTGCCTAATTGTATTTTGGCCATTTCTGGGTATGCCCCTAGGCTGTGTTTTCTGTTGCCAAAGAGGAAGTTGTCTAAACTTATAAGGCCATTTCAGAAAAATATACAAATAACGGTACAGACAAACAAAAAATAAAAAACTTTTAAAAAAATTTTAGAGACCTCTGCCTCCAGCTCAAATTAATAATGGATTCCTATATCCTGGCACATTCGGATATGACAGCAGTGCCCTCTGTATGTTTTGTTTTTAACTGATTAATAAAGTGCAGTGAATGATAACGGTAGAGACAAATCTCAAAAAGAAAAAAAACAAATTCTGTTTTTAAATGTACCAATGTATAAGAATGAGGGAATAGTATATTGCATTTAACTTTTCAATGTAGTAAAAGCATAAGTGATGTCCACTCTTTTGGGAACTTAAAATTATTTACATTTTGGCTCAAATTTCAGTGATAACGGTGAAGACAAATTTGTTTTAATCTTTGAATTTTATTTATTTTCACAGCTTATGACAACTTTTAGTTTTTAAAAAGAACTATATCATAAAAATCAATAATGATTTGTTGCAAAAATAAACTTTAAAAGTACGATACTTAAAAAAGATTGAACAGGCTAAAAAATGTCTTTACCATTATTTGTACATTTTTCTGAAAATGGCTTATAAGTTGAATGGAGCCTAGAATAAAAAAAATGTATTTTGCTGACCCTTTTTAATAACTGGCTTATACACATGTCCACTGAACCTGGTCATCCATCTACAGTTATCTCCAGACACTTTCTGCAGTGCACTTTCTCAAATTTCTCAAAGGCCATCACTTTGTGAGTAATTTTACAAGATTCATATTTACATGTACATCATGGGTTGAAATGTTTTAAAATTTTCACCTTCCATGAAACAGGTGCGGGGGGTTGGAGGGAGCTTCATGTTGCCCTGGTGCTCTCAGAGCTAAAGGGGAGCAGGAAGCCGATCTGTTTGTGTCTTCTGTATTGCGTCCTGTATTTGTCATCCTGTATTTGTCTCCTCCTGCCTCTGTTTGTTGCCAGTGGTGTTGAGGGTGGTTTCCTTCACCCATTGGGCTGACACGTCGTCATATAAGTGAAATACCCTTGAGTATGATGTTAAACCCCAATCAAACAAACAAACAATCCATGACACAGGTAGATTTATTGTCAGTTTGTACCCTGTCCTCTTTTTTTGTATGCATTTTTATGCAAGGATCATATATATTAGTTACTAATATGAATAGCTTGAATAGTGACTCTCATTGTGGCTTGCACATTTTAAAACTGCAATACAATCACAAGATCATACACCCACCTTCGATTTTAAAACAACTCACAGAGAATGTTAAATAAAGTAGAGTGTGTAGCTATCATGAGCTATGCAACCCAGTGGGCTATGTGTAAGGTTCTGTAGAGGGAGAACAGTATGCAGCCACTAAGCGCCTTGGCTTGTTACTATCTAACCAACATTTGATGGCTGGAATTGGGTTGAAGGTAGATAGACACATCAGACATTGATATGCACATTAAATCATAATGTTTTTAATACAGGTGTAGGTTTAAGATGAGTTATTCCCCTTCATTACATACAGATAACAAGCAATAAATGCACTCTTGTGTCTGGGGAGAACAATAAAGCCTACTTAAACACTATGTCTTCAATGACTGGGCGAAATAATACAATTCAGCCAATAAAATCAAGTGACACAAACTAGGAAAAAATGTCTGTCAGTTATGGCTAGCTTTGTGAAGCAATCCATTTGCACTTTATGATCATTTTAATCAATTGATAGTGATTTAAAAAAGGCATTTAATCTTTATCTAAAACCAACTGTCGATTTTTTTATTTGCCTGTTGCTTGTGAAAAGCTACTTGTCAGCAACAGGTTGACAAACAAGATTTCCACCACTGTATCTGTTGTTCAAAGTTGACATTTAGCTTTGTTTAAATCCAAACACAGTTGGTATTGATTTCCACCAATCTGCCCCATCAAATATGCTTATAAGAATCATGACCTATAGCTACACTTTGAATGAATAAACTGTTCTTAAACTTAAGTACATGTAGGAACAGTTGCTTTGACTTGGATTATGGACATATTGCCTCTAAAAGAATGTTAAGTAGGACCTCAGCTACCTACTCATCTTTTTATTTTATGACCTTGTACATGTTACTGTTTTTTATTTAATTTGATTTCTCTCTCTTTGTGCAGAGGGTTGGGAGGGGAGCTTTATGTTGCCCTTGTACTTTTCAGTATTAAGGGGTAGCATGAAGCTGATCTGTTTGTATTTTGTCCTGCCTTGTCTTTCTTTGTTGCCAGTGAGATTGGGGCAGTTTCCTTCTCCCATTGTGCTACAGGTGTAGCATGCAGTCATGTAAAGGAAGTAACTGGGAGTCAGCGGTAAACACCAATCAAACAAACAGAGTGAAAACATCCCTCTTCTGGCATATTTGATCAAAAGATACATGATCGAACAATGTAAATTCTCCATGTACAGTATGTTTGAGGTCAGGATGTTTAGATCTGAAATATGATCCACTATTTTATTATATTATACATAATCTATTCCTTTACATGTACATGTACATGTCCTGGTACAAACAACAAAGTACAAGTACATGTACAGTAGATTACTGAGCAGTACAAGCTTAGCGGATTTCTTTTATATCTATTTAAATCAAAAAGTTTACTGGATTTCACATATTTAATTTAAACATAAGGCCTTCAGTAAATAAGTTTTGGTGTTACCCTGGTAGGATAAGACTGACCTGTTAAAGCTGCTTGTAGGTGGAACTGTGAACCATATACATGTATGTGTATTTAGATTCAGCTAAACCAGAGTAGACAAGTACTGTAGGTTTTATACATGTATCTTGATTGAGGACTATAAAATCTGCCTGTAGCTGACCTGTAACTTGATGTAAGTAAATTAAACCATGTAGAGATATATATATGTGTATGTCCATGCTGGCCTGTGCTGTAATCTTTTCAGACATTACCCTAAAATCGGTCCTCTAAAATTTTGTATTTTTCCCTTGGCTGCTGGGAATACATGTACGTTACATAAGGGTTAAGAGGTTACCTCCAGGTTTTCCACCATAATAAGGCTAGGTGCAGTGAGACGTGGACAATCTGTCATCAAAAAAGTAAAATACCCTTGAGTTTGACATTAAACCAAAATCAAACAAACAGACAAACAAATATAATATCCTAAAGGATTACTCTATGAGATCCTATAGGGTTTTCAAAATCCCATAGGATTTGAAAATTATAGAAATATATGTAGGATCCTATAGAATTTTTCTGTAAGGCATATCAAGAATCTGAGTCTACTGACTCATAGATGTACCAGATACATTTTTCTATTGAATCCTGTAAGATGATATCTCTATAAGATCCAATAAGGTTCTCAAAATCCTGTAGGAGTTCTCCTTAAGATCCTATAAGATATGAAAAATTATCCTACAAGATGCGTCTTTAAAGCATACTCGAGTCAGAGCCTTGAGATCGTGCATGTACTCCATTCAGCTGTGCTCCTATTTGGTGGTTGTGCAATGTTTTGAGCACATACTCAGCTGAGTACAAAATCAATGCACATTGCATCTCTTTAGAAAGCTGCTGTGGAGCTCTTTTGTCATAAAAGTAAAAATACCATTGTTTGCCACTGATCAAATTTTTTTGCCCTGATTAGAATTGTATTCTGGGGACCATAAGGTATTCACAGACAACTGAATTAGTGCTCAGAAATGGGTATTCGAAGAAGCCGAATTGATATGCCCTGCATAATAGGCCACCGGGTGTGCAGCAGAGTAGTAGGCCTTCTGAGGCATTCATGTTCAGCCTTATTCTTGCCAGTGTCGTAGCTCTAAATCCAGGACTAGTCAAACTATCTTATGACATATGTCAAAAGCTATCTACTGTGACTTGTGTGATTTCTGGTTTCATATACAAAGCATTTATATGTCCAATGAGTTTTAAACACCATTGGGGAAGACCAAGGACGAGTGGTTCAGTCCCCAATGAGCATTACCACAGTTCAGTAACTCATTTATAAATTCTTTAATGCTGATGTAAATGAATGTCATGCTGATAATGACACAAATATCACCCATTCTTCAGATCAGGTAAACAGAACTGTTATAACTGATAAGGATATAATCTTACCTCCTTTCATTTTCCAGATCACATGTTAAAAATCTCAGTAAAGCTAAAAGTGAAAATAATGAAATGCTTGTATAAGGAGATTTCAACACTGACTTTTTGCCAAAAATCTAATTTAGCAAAACATCTCACTAACATTACAAATAATTATCCATTGAAAGAACTCTTTACATCCACTACTTGTGTAACTGAGGACCCTGAAACACTAATTGACCTAGCTTTCACTAATTGTGCTTAGTGTATTGTAAATCAAGGAGCAAAGAGTGCTGGGTAGATTGATCACAGACTTAAATATTAAGTTCACAATTGCAGACAGGTAAAGAGTTAGACAGGGAATTGCCAGCAGTAAATACTAGCCACCTAGACCCCCTCAGCCAACCGGCTGAAATAACAAACATACTGTCTTAACTTTCTAGAAGACACAAAACATTATCATCTAAATAATGTGAGAACTATTCATATAGAAAACTATTCAAAAAGAGGACTTAAATAAAACAACGGTAAATTAAATACATTGACCTACTTGTAAAAGTACCCAAAAGAACCAGGAAAGTAATACTTGGTATCCCTGTGGACACTCCCACTACTGATGTTTTTAATGAATTAAAATAGCTTCCAGCACTGGACAGATCGATGGAGCTACCAATTATCTCTTCTCTCCTTTTAATGAAAAGCTGTAAGGAAGCGCTCCTGCTTACAAAGTACTTAAGCAACCTTTTCTACCCCTGTAAGAGCAATCACTACCACCTTCTTGGGCATATCTTAGGAAATAGCTTGTACACCAGGAAGCCAAATGTTGAGTATGTACAACAAAATGTTTTTCTTAAGAACAGTTAATAGTTTTAACAGTCTCCCTGTCCTATTCAAAATTTCTGAAGTTAAAGTTTTCAAGTTAATCAGTCAATTTGATCTGAAAATGATCATGTTCAAAACAAGTAAATGTAGGCGTGAATATTGTAAAATGTTGCATTGAGCTTCCTTTTGTCGTGGTATGCGAGTGAGTTATCAGAGGATGCTCTGGCAATCAGGGGGGGGGGGGGGGGGGGGGGGTTACGGGGTTTT
>JARFOD010110834.1:0-15464 GCA_031763545.1 Mopalia muscosa
TATAACATTTTTAAAAAATTGTTTCTGTTTTTCTAAGGTCTAGTCGCAGAAAGCTGCTAGTGGGGCTTCATGGTGTTTGTTCTTTGGCTTTATTAATAGGAGGCATTGCAATGGCCACATTGAGTAAGGTTTCTAATATTCATCCTTTTAAAAATATTTTAATGCTGTTGATTTTGTGAATTGTGAAATAGATTTTTATTGCTCTTTTTATTGAGTAATTTTATTTTACACTGATTGATTAAATATGTTTTTATAGTAATACATTGCCGATTTCGGTATTCAATATACGATATATCACGATTTTTTTTACGTGATTGTGTTAAGGTATAAAAAATACTGGGCTTTTCTACAATGTAAATCGATAGTCGAAATGCAACAGATCGTAATGTTTCGTTCTCGAACATGCATTACTTCTTATGTTATGTTAAATGTACCCGCCAAGGTTACCACTGGCAAACATAAGCCAGACAGACTTACATTTTAAACCTTTATGAGTTGGCTTCAACTTTACAAAAGAAGATTTCCACGTGATGGAGTAGACGATTGCTTTCCTGTATAAAGGCCCGTTCCCATAAAACAAATTTTCATCCGACCAGACACGATCCGCCGCGCTTATCTGGTTCAAATTAAAGTTGATATCTGACAACACCCATGGCGGAAGTCGGTTTCGTTAGAAAATATATTTTTGGTTCCCATACATATCGTTGTCGACAGAGGCGTAAGTATTAGTATGCATGTGTGCAAGTACCAGTTCACGTGAGCCAAACAGTATGTTAATGAGATCACATGACAGAAAATATAAAAGTAAATACTTCACACAAAAGCATCACTCTTCCGTTGCCAACGTTCCTTGACTTATGCCGAATCTAATTGCAAGTTATCTGCAAATTTTTCCCATCAGCAGCTGGCTAAAACCTCTTGGTTAGAATAAAATTTGTGGGGCTATCCTAAAGACAGTGATAAGTCCTTACTCCATCGATGATGCTTTCATTTTAATCCATTATGATGCGCATGTTCCAACTTGCATCGTTTCCTACCTTTAAATGTGAAAGATTTCCTTTCTCGATCGACGTCGGACGAGACAGTTGAGCATGTTCAACTTTGATCCGCCACGACCACAGAGCTGGAAAAAGTAGAGATTTTGGCGGATAGACTGGCGACCTTGGCTTGAAGGAAATATTTTGAAAAGTTCCCATTGAACTCACATCGACCGACGGCGGATCGTAGCGGAGCGCGTCTAGTCGGATGAAAATTTGTTCGTGTCTGGTCGGATGAAAATTTGTCCGTGTCTGGTCGGATGGAAATTTGTTTTAATGGAACGGGCCTTTACGCTGTCGAGAGAGAGAAGAGATAAATTTGACGACCCGAAAATGAATGTGATGGCCCAGGCTCCATTGTATGACGTTACTGTTTTTGCAAATTACTTCAACAGCAATCATGGAAAGTCTTTTTATAAAGTATGAATATACTATGTATTTGTTTTCGAATTTCAGAGGACAGAATGAAATATATTATAATGATGATTGTGACGATAATTGGAAAATTTGCCATTACTGTAACATTCAATTGTATTTATGTCTACACATCAGAGGTCTTTCCAACTAACTTTAGGTAAGGTACCCTTCAAAACCGTTCAGCCCGCTTTCACGTCGTGTCCCAGGGGAGGGAGCGGCAAGGGAAAGGGGGGGCTGATGGCCGGGCGACAGTGGGGATTGCAGATTACAGAAAGGGTGGTGGTTCTCGGGTCGCTTACATGTCAGTGGGGAAGCCGAAATATACGTATGAAGTTTTCTATTTAAGTATCCCACTCACAGAATCTTAGTTACCTCCCTCGTCTGCATAATGCGGAAGTTCGCCCTTGGTGGCACTTCGTGGCGGGTGAGAAACATGGGTTGTGAAACATTTACTCCTTATAATGTCATCTCTCCCCCTCCGCGTCCGAAAAGTGAGTGAAATTGATATTAACGAAGCAGCCTGCAAAACAAATATTCCCTCTCGCTTTAAATAAAACCCTTCCTTATAGCAACGGCAGGAAGTAAAACAAAATGTAACAAAAATTCGGTCTGGTGACATTCTGAGGGATTTTACCAAGGAGCGACAGGCGGTAAATTCCTTGAATTACAGGAAATTTAGGAGTTACCTGTAGCATTCACACCACGCATATTTTTAAACAGCAGTTTGTGGATTACCCATGAGAGAGACTCTGAAATCTATCTGCGTTATCAGAGGAAGAGATGTGGGCTGAGCTATAATAAACCATAATACCTACTTAATTTCTTCCGATTTTACTACAGTGTCCGACCACATCTGCATTTGTCCTCACATGATGAGTGTTGATAGTTTCATCCCCAACCCAGCAAGGTGCTTCCAGTGTCCTCGGTTAGGACACTTTAAGACCCAGTGTAGAGGGGGTTTGGCGTGCATTCGTAGACACAGAATTTCCTTACATAGTAAACTGATAATGAAATCCCATCTGCTACTTACCCATACACAAGACTAAAACACAGTCAAGAACGACTCAGAAAACAATCATAGGCCAAAATAACTAAAAACAACAAATGGACAAGTAAAATAAAAAATTAAAAATTTTAAGGCCACAAGAGATGCTGTTCACACTTTCTAGTTTGAAAAGCCAATTAATGTGTATAATCTAGAGAATGCTAGTCGTCCCTAGCCTACACCATCAACGAGTACACCCCTCTCACAAACCACCTCGACGCCTTTGAAGGCGAGGGCGGCCCAGTGGCGACAACCCTTGCTTGAAAGCCAACACAACACACAGTGCTGATGTGTCTGCAAAAAATTAAAACTTGGCTTTGATTTTTAAGAATGATTGTAAATAACTATAATTGTCATTTGTCTAAATTAGCTTAACAGATATTTAACCATCTAATTTTTACAACTGAAGTGAAACTATTTGATATTTAACACATTTAATATATTTTGACACTTGGGGCTGTCCTTTTCAGTTCTTTTCGCTCACAAACTTTTATTCTTATGAAATATATTTAATATTTTCTATGAACATTTTAACTTTAATATCTGCAATGTATAGATAACAAATGAAACGTTTAATACGTGGACACATGTGTGTTCCCTTTTCGGTTGTTTTGTTTCTCTTAGTGCCAGGAGTCACATTACTTGGAATTATCTAAGTCATTGAAAAAATAAATTGAAAAAAAAAAAACAAACCCCAACAACATAATTATAATAATAACAAAATGCCAGTTCGTCCTCGCCATAGCATAGCTGAAATACGGGGTCTGATGATATCAGGGTAATATTCGTCACACTGTGTGCTTGCTGTCTTTAAATAATTAGGAATGGCATAAAACTCCAATCAATCAATCAATCAATCAATCAATCAATCAAGCTAACATACTATCCGTTTAATTCGAAGTTTAACCTTACTCTATTATCTTCGACTGATACAAGGCTGCTTGAGGCGTTTTCTTTTTGCCGGATTCTCATCTGAAGTGAAATTTTCGGCATCGTTTGATCTGCCTGACACTATTTACTACTCTCATTTTGTAACCTGAGCAAAACGAAGTATTGCAAAGTTATTCATTCAATATGCATGGATATTACTAAGTGCAATTCTGTGCTGCGGGCCAATAAACTTTCAAATAACCTTGGTTTTGGTTGTTCTTCATTTAACACGACGCCAATTCTTTCTACTACTGTACAAGTAGGCTTTACAGAATGCTGCAATTTTAACTTAAGCTGCGATTAAATACGAAATTCAATTTTAAAAACTGTATCATTGTGTTTAGCGTCATCGATTACATATAAAGAGACACTTGAATGGCAAATTTAGGCCAATTCGTTAAGTAGAGAAACACGCCTTAGGACTTTTTAGACCTAATTTGCATAAAATTCTAAAAAATTTCTTATAATGCAAATCGCCTTAGTATGAAGTATATGTGTATGAAACTTCAATCTGATAACTTAAAGAAACTTTTTAAAGAATTCTACCTTTCAAAATTGCCGCCAAGTGACGTCATGTCACGTGACGAAACATATGTTAACTTTTTTCCCTCGACATTTACTATCAACTGCCAAACTTTGAGCTTTTATTAGTTTTTGAGATATTAGGGCTAAAGCAGTGTCTATAATCATTAATTGATGTACATGACACAAATTATATGTAAAACGTTCAGGATAACTTTTTTTCTACAATTAAAATATATCAATCATTTTATGTCTCATTAATTAAATGTTTGCAGGACTAGCGGCTTGGGTCTAGGATCCGCTTCAGCACGTGTGGGAGGCTTAATTTCTCCATTCGCAGGTGTATTGGTAAGTTCATTGGAACAATATGTATTAAATAGTATTCGGCAAAATTGTTTCTACCCAGATACATTTTCTGATGCGCTAATTGCCTTCAAAGTTGTTGTCTCTTTGATTTGGTGAATTTAGCTAGTCTACAAGTCTTGCTCCAGAGCGTTTTCATCCTGATTTCTTGTAATCAATTCCTCAAATTGCAATAAAATAAATTGCGTAAAAAATTAATGTACATCATCGGCTGCTGTATGGTTGAATTCCACCAATCAGCTTCATTGTTTTGCCATCATCAGGAGTCCTGATACATTTTCTGATGTAAAAATGAGTTTGACTTTTCCAGGATTACAACATTTGTTTATCATGGCTACAATGACGGTAGTATTTTTTATGTTAAAACATACATCGGTGAGAATGTTATATACACCTGACGCAGAGGACATTGAATATATGCCTACGTTTTGCTCCTGCAAGACACGTCATCGCTAAAATCTCTGGCGTAAATGGTATCCCCTCTACCCCACCTCTCACCCTTTCGTATTTTACAATTTCCCGCAAGAGTGACTGATACAAACATAAATTCATATAACATAAATAAATACCTCATATTATAGCCATAAAAACATTACGGTGAACAATAATCAGCAATTAAAGCTAATGCAAAAGCTGTAATATATTATTAAATGATATGGACAAACTTTGTTATAGATGTTTGTTAATTCTGAAACATTTTTTTGTTTTAGGCACGAGAGTTACCCTGGGGCCCTGGCATCATATTCGGTGGCATCTGTCTATTAGTAACCATGATGTTAGTTTGGGTTCCAGAGACCAAAGACGTGGAATTACCTCAATCAATACTTGAGATTGAAACCCTGGTCCAGCGGGAAGAACAAGACAGAAAGGATGGGGGGCTCCATGCCCAGCCAATTTGATAAGTGGAAAAGGTTTTTCAGTTGACCCCTGGAATATATGTTGTCAACCTGATACACGTTTGTTGAAAGCATAATAATGGAATATATATATCGATAAATACGTATTTATCATATACCTATGAATCTCACCGCACAGATACAGAGATATCGTATATTTATCCGTAACAGATGGTTCATATACGTACGGTCTGAAGCGGGACTGTTTTTAATGATTACATTATATATGACAGCGTCCCTTACGTGATATGGGAAATCCTTCAACTTTACGCAGCAGATCAACGCTTGGCAACCGTACAATTTGTTTCATTTATGTTCTGTTTCTTTTATTAAAACCAATATACATTAGATTAAACAGAATTAAGCCGTGGTTGGTGTTTGGAATTGAACTTTATTTTCTCGAATGTTTTTCTGGGATGTGTAAATTTATAGAACAAATTCACGTGCTCGGCCAGCTCAGTCATTGGGGTTTCGCTTTGGGCAGGAATATGATTCTAATGTAAAGAAACTTGCTTTCTTCTTTACATTTCAGTTTCATATTATCTAACTTTTTGTAATACTGAAATCATAATCATGCGTTTAGTTTTATAGGTTTTACAAAAAGGGTAATCACGAGCCGTATTATTATATGATTTCACAGTCAAACATTGCATTATTTTAAATCTCGGACTAAGTAGTATGTAAGTATAACTTTGTCTCTGTCAAGTGATCCTCGCTGAAAGTTTGTCAAATTTGTCCCAAAAAGCGAATTTTTCAAGATACATTGAAGGTATATGATAAACAGATTATATGTAAAGTGCGTGTTACGTGTCGTTGTGTCACACACTGTACATATAATCTCTATATATGCATGAAAACTCCAAGTAAAGATACACATTGATAGGCTACACATAAATGCTAATTTAATATTTCGTTTTTTGGTTTTTTTTTTGTGTGTGTGTTTTAGTGGAGTTTTCTGTATTTGTGAAACTCGTCAGTGGGAATAATGGTAACTGAGATTTTATATTATAATGGGGCTATATTCCAGGATAAATTTGGTGCACTTTACCCTTTAAACTTTTTTTTAAACTTTGTTTATTTGCAGAAAATACACATTAAGCTGAAAGCTTATAGCGTGTATATCAATTTGAAAAACAATTGTATATAATTCGTTATAAGTTACAAATAGAAAATCAATGATATAGAATTGATCAAATTCGTACGTTTATGTGTCAGGATACGTGTACATGTATACGGGTTCACACATACACACCCCTACAAACATACATACATATACTCACGCATACATGTATAACATATATTTTTTATAATACTGTAATATACATACATATACACCCATACACACCATATACGTACATATACACAGGCATACATGCCCATGCATATACGCAAAGTGTACTTCAGCATATGCATGCACTTTAAACCAACTAAAGACAAAATACATTAGTCAAAATATATACATTTTTTTAAGTCAATACAGTTTTGTAGTATTTAGATATTAAGATGTGAAAGTAAGTTATTGAAATGTATAGATGTATGTATGTACACCGCCACTGCTAGCTGTTCGCCTGAATCGGTCCTATCTGGACGAGTATGGTTTTTATATTTCGTAATTTTTAAGAAAATCTTTTGGTTGATTCAATAAAATTACAAACACCTACTGCTATTAGTTTGTTTAAAATCGCACTGATATAACAAGATCCATATAACAACAGAGTTGCGGATGGTTCCCGTTTATCAGGTTCCTGTAGCAAGTAGTCAAACAGAAAATGTCGTTGAGTGTTGTAGTTTGGGCTCTCCAAAATATAGTGAGATGCGATTTCCATGGAAGCTCCACATCTACATTTTGGCTAATCGGTTATATAATTGTTGAACAGGTAATCTTTTAGTGAACTACAGCCATTTCTTAAACAACAGTTTATAATATTGAAAGTTCGTTCGCTGCTATAATACCAGACTGAAGGAGGCGTTTTAAGATAAAACTGACGATTTTTTTCCTGAAATAGTTTATAATTTGTGATACATCTGATCGGTGATACATCTGATTGGGTTTGGCAGCATGTTCCAGTCACGGACTGTAGCTGGAAAATATGATTTTTAGAACGAAGCAGTCCTACATGTATATGTAGTTTAAATAGGTTAGTAGAACGAATAGGATAGGGATTTCGAGCCGCCACGGTAACCGCTAATTTGTCTTTAAAGTTAGTAATATGGTCATCGTATATGATGTTGTGAAATTGGTTTAATCGGTGAATCTGGCGGCGTTTCTTTAATTCAACAAACCCAGATTCTTCGTAAAGTAACGCGGTAGCAGCGCTCTTAGTCATTCCTGTTCTGGTCCGGAGACATTGTTTCTGAATCGCTTCTAACGAAGCACATTACTCATCTGTGATGTTATCCCACACCACATCAGCGTATTCTAATGACGGACGAATAAAATATTTGTACATAATTTCTAAAAAAAATTCCGAGTAAGTATATATTTTAACCTCTGAAAGATTGAGGCTTTTTTACTTGAAGTGGCTATTAAATTTGAGATGTGGTCAGTCCAATTTCCGCGAGAACAGAGTAATACCTAAATGTTTATGTGTTTTAGATGGATTTATTGTTTCTCCGAGAAAAATAGGAGCTAACATAGAAGCCTGTATACGGCGAGAGCTTAAAAGTGATTTTGTTGTATTAATGTTGAACGTCACTAGCGACGACTTGGCCCAATTTTCTATAGATTCTAGATCTCTAGTAAGGGATTCCATTAGGTGTAGTTCAGCCAAATTGTCAAGTCACTTATATACATCAAAAACAGCAGTGGTCCCAAGGCAGAGCCTTGTGGCACCCCATAAGTTACATTAAGAAGTTGGGATTCACTGTCGTTGATGACGACTCTTTGTCGTCTGTTGGATAGGTAACTGCTAAACCAATCCAACATTTTATCATTTGTCCCGTAAAAACGCAATTTGGTGAGAAGCCTACGGTGCCAGACCCGATCAAAAGCTTTAGAGATATCAAAGAAAATTAAATATACTTCTTTGCCTTCGTCTAAGGCTTTTATAATATCAGAGTAAACGTCTAGAAGTTGAACTACAGTTGAACTGCATAGCGGAAACCCCACTGACAAGGAGATATCGTATCACACAGAAAGCTAAATACAGGTTTCAAAACAACCTTTTCAAATATTTTGCCAACACAGCTAAGTAATGAAATAGGTCTGTAGTTTGTGGCTATGGAAGGGTTTCCAGATTTAAATATTGGAGTGACATTAGCGGTTTTCCATAACTTCGGAAATGTACTTGTATACAGAGAAAAATTAAATAGGCGGGCCAAAATCGGAGATATCTCATTTCTAATTTCAAAAAGTAATCTTGGACTAATTCCGCCAGGGCCAACAGCCTTGGTTACGTCCAGTGATGTAAGAGCATCCAATACATCATTAGTATGTTGGTATTTGAAGGATGCCTTTTAAAACGGAGGAATAGCTTTTCGCGTGATTTAGTTCACGCAATTCTTATTAATAAGTACAAATATAAGTGGATATAAAGACTAATAATAGACCAGTATTTTCGTTATTTTGGGATAACACTTTCTTAGTAAGAACATAATACTTTTCAGAAAACCCGTCCGGCAATCGAACCCACGACCCTCTGACTTAGACACCGAATCACCAGCAGTAAATGCAGGCTATCTAGACCACTCAGCCACCCGACCTTCTACAAAAATAGAAGGTTAGTCAGCTGGAGTCTAGATAGCGGACATTCACTACCCCTCTCATAGGAGAGCAACACAGCTCCCAAAGCTGAAAGCAATGAATACTTTTTGTGACTTCTACAAAGTGAAGATTGACAGTTTTTCGTTATTTTGATAATTATTATTATAAGGTTTTGGTTTCTGCATGTCCGCCCGGAACGTTTATCCGGGATGTGTCTTGGTTAGCGGTTTCGAAACTGGAATGCTTCCTTTTTCACTGATAAATTATGCATATTTGTTATGTGTTAAACTCAGTTTTTGATACAGTCTGGATTCATCTCAATTACTATTTAACTTTGGCCTTTGAAAAAGGAATACTAGAGTTCATTCCATTTTCAGCTCAGTGTGGTAAGTAAAATATAATTTATTTATGTAAGATCTCGAATATATCGCATATTAGTTGTCAATCTGTCTAAGCTCAGTCTTGGTTCCAATTTAAGATACTCTTTTGAATCTTGTGTATTGTTTTCTACTCCATTGGACGATATTCAACGTTGAAACTCCGGAATTGTGCAAATGCTCACATAAATTATGTTAATGTGCTTTTTTAGATTAGATTTTTTTCCAGTCTTGTCTGGGCAGTATCTTCGTTACAAAATATATGTTTCTTATTCACAGAAATATGTGCAGCATAAGACAAAATCATGGAGTTATGTAGTTAAGGGGTCAACAGATGTGAAGGATTAAATAGCATCTGTAAATCACAAAGTATAATGTCACTAAAAAGCTAGATAGCAATCTCATGGTTATACAATTATAGCAGAAATGTCAATATATTGAACCATGCGAAATATATGTAGAGAGAAAGGGGAACATTATCAACAGGTCTCTGATTTATTACCTTTACCTTGTTAAAATGTCTCATTCATTAAAATAAAATTGAGAACTCATTTTGTAGTTAAACCAATATAACACCAGTAATAACAGATATAAAATGTACTTTATCGTTCTATTTAAATGAAGCAAACAATCGGATGTCATGTAAACGAAGCAAACAATCCGATGTAACCAGGTAATGATATTATATTGAGATAACCTTGCTGTTTTGCAGCAATCAATTCACTGCAATACTCAGTTAAATATTGACTGGCCGCCTGTTCTGTCCATTTACATTAAATTTCTTCATCCCAATTATTCATTGGACTGTGTTATATAAATATTTTCAACAAATAAATATCCCATTTCATGTATAAATTTGTGATTTTTTTTATGGTTTGTGTTTCTGTATTGAAAAACACTGCATGCGAAATCAGGCGTTCTTATAATCGATATTATTGCAACAGGCTCATACCGAATTTATTTCCACGTTAAATAATCTTAGGTGCTGTCAGCATTTCTTGTTAAATGAGATTCGTTTGCTGTTGTGATAGCTTTTGAACTTAGACATGGTGCAATCCCCAGAAGTTAATATAATTCAACTTAGGGATGAGGAGTGAGTAAGACGGCCGAATTATTGCGTTTCAATATTCATAAACACTTGTCAAATTAACGATTTGATACTTTTTGTGTTGCTTTCAAATGAAACATCATCTCCACCTTTCATTGTAGCATCCTCGTAAATCATGCGAGGCGAACAACGGGTCACAAGGGAAATATCAAAGGTTTTTATATAATAATACAATTACATTTAATTTAGGACGAATCTTGTAATTCTGAGCTAATGCGTATTACAGTCGACTTCACAAAAAGGGACGTTGTTTATTTGTATTTTGTTGTTCGAATTGACAGTCTTCTATGCGTCTTGGGTTAAGACTGCAAGATATGTTATTTTTATTTCTGAACAATACGCTTGCAAATAACTATTTTTAAATATTTGAATTACATTTTAAGTCATTTTTAGTAGGCATATAACAGATACACCTTTAAAGCCAGTTCAATTCATTAGGCAGTATCCTAGGCGTCTTGGGTTAAGACTGCAAGATTTCTTTTTTTTATTTCTGAACAATACACTTGTAAATAACTATTTTTAAATATTTGAATGACATTTTTAGTAAACATGTCATATACATGTCATAACAGATACACCTTTTAAAGCCAGTTCAATATATTAGGCTCACATAAATTATGCAAATTTTTGTTTTCTTTCATGCAGATCAGATTTTTTTAGTCCTGTCCGGGCTGTATTCGTGTCTGATATATATTTTCTTCTTTGTCTTCTATGTACAACGTAGAGCAAAATCATTGAGTTATGAAGTTATACACGCAATGGTGCAACAGGAAAATAATGCACCGATGTGAAAGATAAAATAGCGTGTGTAAACCACAAGGTTAATGTCATTGAAAAGGTAGATAGTAATCTCATTGTTCGAATTATAGCAGCAATTGTAATATGTTAAATCCTCTCAAATATATGTAGAAAGGAAGGGGCATATTATCAACAGGTCTCTGATTTATTACCTTTGTCTTGTTAAAATTGTCTCATTCATTAAATAAAATTTGAGAACCCGGAACTCATTTTGTATAGTTAAACCAATATAACACCAGTAATAACAGATATAAAATGTACTTTATCGTTTTATTTAAATGAAGTAAACAATCCAATGTAACCAGGTAATGATATTATATTGAGATAACCTTGCTGTTTTGCAGCAATCAATTCACTGCAATACTCAGTTAAATATTGACTGGCCGCCTGTTCTGTCCATTTACATTAAATTTCTTCATCCCAATTATTCATTGGACTGTGTTATATAAATATTTTCAACAAATAAATATCCCATTTCATGTATAAATTTGTGATTTTTTTTATGGTTTGTGTTTCTGTATTGAAAAACACTGCATGCGAAATCAGGCGTTCTTATAATCGATATTATTGCAACAGGCTCATACCGAATTTATTTCCACGTTAAATAATCTTAGGTGCTGTCAGCATTTCTTGTTAAATGAGATTCGTTTGCTGTTGTGATAGCTTTTGAACTTAGACATGGTGCAATCCCCAGAAGTTAATATAATTCAACTTAGGGATGAGGAGTGAGTAAGACGGCCGAATTATTGCGTTTCAATATTCATAAAGACTTGTCAAATTAACGATTTGGTAGTTTTTGTGTTGCTTTCAAATGAAATATCATCCCATCTTTTATTGTAGCATCCTCGTAAATCATGCGAGGCGAACAACGGGTCACAAGGGAAATATCAAAGGTTTTTATCCAATGATACAATTACATTTAAGGTATGACGAATATTGTAATTTTGGGCTATAATGGGTATAACAGTCGATTTCACAAAAAGGGACGTTGTTTATTTGTATTTTGTTGTTCGAATTGACAGTCTCCTAGGCGTCTTGTCTTATCACTTTGGTTAAGACTTCAGGACCTGTCATCTTCATCACTGAACAATATACTGACAAATAACTATTTTAAAATCTATCTTATGTTAATGGGTTAATCTGCTAAGCGCTGTTTTTGGTTTAACACGACCACCATACAACGACGTTCAGAGGACAGTGGCTCGGAGCACTATTAAATTTAATCGCTATAAGATGACGTCACACAATTTTGTAGATTTATCTCTAACCCGGTATTAGCGATTTAATCAGGTGTAAGCGGCTAATCGACTTTCGAGCAACTGGTCCCAGGCGACTTGTGTTCAGTTGGTGTGAAAAGGTGTTGTTATTAAAAGTGAAAGGGCTTTTTCTGATTGCCGGGATTTGGTTTGCTCTACTTAGGATTTTTTTCAACTTACATACAGTCTTTTCTTGACTCAAACTTCTGGCGTAAATTTTCAGTTTAGTGTTTAAAAACTGCGTTGATATACCACTTTCTTGGTCAATGGTGGAATAAATTTTTAACTAACTTGTACGCATATACAGGTCATAACAGATACGCCTTTTTAGCCAGTTCATTACATTAGGCTCCCCGAAATATTCGATATAAATGCCATATAAATAAAGGATGATCCAATTCGCCGACTGAATGGACTCGCAGTCGATGATATAATCTCTTCCGGCGCCACTTCTGTTATTGATAAGTCAGCAATATAATTACATTGTAAAGCCGATAACTTCGCTTTTGACAGCTTGTACAGCGTACTTATCAACTGCATCTCTAGTGAATCAATCTGTATAGCTTTAGATTGTTTATCGTGCAAATCTCACATCCATTCGGGATTTCACGTTACATTATGGAAACGCGTATTTTCACGTCTCATTTAAGCAGTATTCTAATCCAGGAAAATAAGGATTTTAACTATGCGAATATTTCTCCAAACTTTTTTATTTGGAGTTTTGTAAAGAACAAATCTTGCTTGTTTTCAAATTTGCTTAAAACCTTATTTTATTATATGAAAAACTTGTTTGCCTATTTGTCGGACGAATTTCAAGAATTCATGTTAATATATTAGTATAATAGTGTCACCGTTGTATACTTTCATGCGGGATATCATCAATTTCGGAACGACAAAGGCTTGTTCTCGCCGATAGCAACTCTCGAGAATATAACGTGTTCGCATTCTTTGCTATATCAGTGCACTTATATCAAGCTTTAACACCCTGATGCTGATTGGCCACCATTGACTGAGTGGTGTCGTATCCCATGCTTCAATGTAATTGATTTATATGCCGATTAGACACACAGCTTTGTCGACTATTCTCCAAACAAACAGATATTAGCTAGTATTTTATTAACCAGAAGCCGTCTTACCTCCATGGCTTACGTGACCATTTTGATGTAGCGAAAGTTCCCGGCCTGCGTTAAAAGGCTAGATGGTACTTAATGGTTATAAAATACTTAGCTAGACGGTCTGGTTGAATATGACACGTCCGATTAATATTTAATGAAAAGCTGTAATATCATAATGTCTTAATGGACTGGACAAAATGGCTTCTCACTGCACGGAAACTCTTGTTCAGTTAACATTCTGTTAGATGATAATTCATAGAAAATAATTTTTGTGATGGTCAATTTCTTCGTGATAATAGTCCATCAAGCAACTCAAAATATAAACAGGCATTAAAAGTATTCGAATTATTTCCTAAAGTCAAAAGTCTATCAAGCAGACGTATGAAACCAGCCATTACGCAGTCCCGACGGCATTGTGACTTTCAGTGGACTTTCATAATGCCCTATGGCCCATTGCGCAAGAAATGGATGATTTCGTTCTTTTCGCGCAGTTTGAGCTACAGAATCCACTGACACCTTACGGGTAAAATATACGTTTGAAAAGCAGTATGTCCTTCAATGTTTGTATATGTCTCGATAGGGGGCGCTTTTTCATCAATCAATCTCTGGTCTGGTCTCAATGCCGTTGAGAATGGGTAATGGCTGGTTTCTTATTTCTGCTTGCTATACTTCAGCTAAAGTATTATATTGCAGATTCTGTTAAAAAGAACGCGAATTTTAGTATAACATGGGATCGGGTGTTTAGTAAACTTTATGTCTTTTTCAAGTGAGGCGCAGTGGTCTGGAGTGTACGCTCTAGAGTCTATGCATCTGTTTGTCACATCCCCCCTCAACTCTGGGGTAGGGGGTTCGATTCCTGCGGAGTTCATGTGTGATGCTATGACAGCAACTAGGGCAAGGATAGAATTTTTCAAGGTAATAATCAGTTTTTCTCTCACATTAATGCTGTTCATTGATCGGTTATTGGGATTTAATCATGATGCTGGTCAAACATTTCGGACTAATTATTTGTGTGGAAAAGCAGATTGAATGGAAAGGTGCCGAGTAATTTAGTCTTCCTATTTCAGAACAAACATTAAATACATCAAGCAAATCAAATCCATTGTGATGATTCCTTTATTCAGCTTTAATATTTCTCGAAGGCAACCTTTCACATTATACGTAATCAGAAGTCTACATACTAGAAGCAGGCAACTGCCGTATAGTAGTCCACTGCATTGTAGACCAGCAAGAAACGATGACAAATAAAATCTCCGTAATGAACAATTTGTTTATATTATTACATCTGCAAGCCTGGCGTTTTGACATCACAATAAACAGCTCTGGTGTAAAGGTACTATCACTTAACCCGGATGGCTCCCAGTTGGTTGTGGCCCACCATTTTCTTTTGTAATTCGTCATTCGGGGTTCTTCGTCATGCGGATTTGTGAGTCCCATGGCCCAGATGGTGATATTTTGATGATATTTACCTTCTTGGAGGTTTTGATCTTGTAAGTCATCCCATGAACTGGATTCGCATTGTTTTTCTAAATTTTATAAATATATTTTCATTCTTAAGGTTATTTCACGTACCAGCCTAGCGAATGAAGGGTGCGTTGTCATCGAAGCCACTTGCAACAAACAAAGACAAGATGGCCAAATACAGAACAACAACGGGTGGAAACGTCGTAAATAAGGCGTCCTACCGCTTTAGAAGAGATCGACAGTGAAAGGTCAAGGGGAGCTAAATCTCCAGTGTACAGTGCCACTGAGTTACTTCCCTTCGTGTGCTTTCTCAACAGTCGACTTGCATGGTGGCCGAGTGCTGCCATCTAATAATATTTATTTTATTATATCGAAAATAAAATCAAAATCAAATTAATACAACTTAATAAAAACGAAAACAAAATAAAATGAA
>JARFOD010110845.1:0-15463 GCA_031763545.1 Mopalia muscosa
ATGGTTACCATATCCTGATGAGCAATCAACAGTCAAATGGTAACCATATCCTGATGAGCAATCAACAGTCAAATGGTTACCATATCCTGATGAGCAATGAACAGCCAAATGGTTATCATATCCTGATGAGCAATCAACTGTCAAATGGTTACCATATCTAGATGATCAATCAACAGTCAAATAGTGACCATATCTAGATGATCAATCAACTGCCAAATGGTAACCATATCCTGATGATTCATCAACAGTCAAATGGTTACCATATCATGATTCATCAACAGTCAAATTGTAACCATATCTAGATTACCAATCAACTGTAAAATGGTAACCATATCTAGATGATTCACCAACAATCAAATGGTAACCATATATAGATGATCAATCAACAGTCAAACGGTAACCATATCTAGATGATCAATCAACAGTCAAATGGTAACCATATCTAGATGATCAATCAACAGTCAAATGGTACCCATATCTAGATGATCAATCAACAGTCAAATGGTACCCATATCTAGATAATCAATCAACAGTCAAATGGTAACCATATCTAGATGATCAATCAACAGTCAAATGGTAACCATACCTAGATGATTCATCAACACACAAATGGTAACCATATTCAGATGATTCATCAACAGTCAAATGGTAACCAAATCCTGATGATCAATCAACAGTCAAATGGTAACCATATCCTCATCATCAATCAACAGCCAAATGGTTACCATATCCTGACGATTCATCAATAGTGAAATGGTAACCATATCTAGATGATTCATCAATAGTGACATGGTAACCATATCCTGATGATTAATCAATAGTGAAATGGTAACCATATCTAGATGATTCATCAATAGTGAAATGGTAACCATATCCTGATAATTAATCAACAGTCAACTTGACTGTTTATCTTGCAGTGTGTTTTATTTGTCACATTTGCTTCTGACAAGCTTTATTTATGTTATAGATACATCAAAGGTTGAATCGTTTGTAACTTTATGTTAGATACACAAAACACTGCTATATTTTGTGATTATGAACCTAATGACCACAGTTCTATATTTACTGCAAGGACACGATTACCAAAAGAACAATAAAGGGGAGATAACTCTGGAAATATAAGTAGCTTAAAATTTCCACTTGTCTAAGATAACAATATACTACGCTGTAACAATTAAGTAAGCTTACTCAATGAGTCATTATTCAAGAAATAAAAATTTTCATAAATCCTGTAAGCTTATACGATGAAAATCATTTCAAGACATACAAATACTTGAAAATTGCTTTCTTAAAAATAAATACGTTTAAGACGGTATGAATTGTTCATAGAATAATTAACCTTTAACATGCTAGTTTAAAAATATTCCCAGACATTATTTTTTAAATTATAATATATATGATAAAAGAAATATTATTATTATTTAACGCAGTACAGTCTGTAAAATTTTCAAATCTGACGATTTTTTTATTGAAGTTTGAAACAATGTAATCAAATCCCAGCACCAGTTGAAGAAAATACTGTGTTTTACTCAGTTACCAGTCTATCTGACTAATCCATTCAAAGGAAATCCTTAAATATTACTTTCTTACAATAGCATTTGATCAATCTCATTATGTTGGACTGATTTTGAAAGAAAACAATTATTTTTATGATTAATCACAATTGTGATATTTATTGATAATTAAATATTCACAACAGGTCTTCAATAGCTTTAAATATCAGAGTTATATTTTTTAAATATAACATACGATATATACCGGTACATGGCACTTAGTTAATGCCTAAAAAATGGGGGTTTTTTTATTTTCATTTATTTTGCAATATATTTCCATGCAACTGCAGACATGACTTAGGGCAGAATATTTTAAGCTAAATCACTCTTTCATTACTTGGCAATAAAGTACTGTTAATATTTCAAACAAACAAAACACAGACACAAATTGCAAATGAAATACCTGTAAGCCTAATGTAAAACTCCATGTTAACTCATATATCCTGAATGTATTGTAGGTTGTTTGTTTTTTTTTCAAAGATAATAGTACCTATCATGCTGGACAAAAGTACTGGGGGAAAATGGGGTGTAATTTCTTTCAGTTGATATTTTCTGTATTTCAGGTTATTCCCATAAAAAAAATATAAAAAAAATATTTTAAAAAATTAAAATTCTTGTTGCACAGGACAAATGGTTTTCGTGAATCACAGTTGTCCTGCATCTATTAAATGATATGCCAATATACTAGTACTTCATGTATATATTTGAATTTACATCTTGAGAAAAGAAATGAAAGATAAAAATTGTAACAATATTATTATTATTATTTTTCTTTTAATATATACACCTTCTGGTTGTAACATTAATCGTATCCCTATAAAAATCAGCCATACATGAGAATAATGTACCAAATAAACCGTTCTTGAAGGAGCAAATTATTAATGAATACAGCCAATGTATATGTATACACACGTACATGTATGACGCAACGAGAACAAATATTAACCAGTAACTGAACATAAAACGTGATAATTTATTTCTATATAAAATATTACAGTGTCGAAGATTTCTATGCAATTAAATTTTAACAAAAATCAGCACTTAAAGCTGAAGAATTTTTCATACCTGTAACACCATTTGTGAGATTTTGCTGTCATTTCTCGCGACATTTTCTTTCCACCTGTTCTTCGACATTTGTTTTCTGACAGCATCTGCTGCAGTCTCCCTGCAAGGGAAATAACTCCTACAGAAGAGGTCAACCGGTACACCTGAAAACGAGGTTGTCCTCTGGCTCATTCCTGCAGGTCGGCAAGGAAAAGTACACATTTTATACCGCAGGATGTTGGCGAGCATTTTGACAAAAACTGGTAAACGTTTTTAAAACTTGTCAGCTTGATGTCTTCCTTCATTGGTATAACAGCAACATATGATACGTTATCGAAAGATCAAACTTTATTTCAAAAGAATAGAAATTTAATATGTGATACAACAACAACGATATAACATTTTGACAAACTGATAAATTAGCTCATTTTTCATTCCAGGCATTTTTTCATATTTCATATACCTTATATAAAATGTAAGTGTTTTTGTTTATCAGGTGCCTTTGGCTCATTGATCAAACCACAGGGAACACAAAGGTAAGAAAGCAGTAACCTAGTAGGTAACTCTGCATCTACCTAGTACTAGTTGTAGGTTATTGTAATATACCTAAATCTAGATTAACCTTTTAGACTGCGAGCTTAGCGAATGTCAAAAACAGACACGTTTCCTACCTTATCTCAGAATAAGCAAAAGTCTGTCTGTGCTCACTGCGGTCTTTTAATCCTCAATTGTACATTGCAGCCATGTATGTAGCGGAATCGGCCATTGAAGACCACGTGAAACTAATAAATGTCTGTCAAGCTTTAGTCAAATCTAGATTAACATGGATTTTAATTGCTCTAACACATGTCCCTTTTCATCGAAAAGCATGATAACGGAAGTAGTTAGAACGGAAAAACTCCTCCGCAAAAGGTTGTTTATGAAGAAATCTTTAATGCAACTCTTACCCACTTCTGTTTATGCAGTATAATACAGTTAATTTGGTTGAATCCGAGTTGTTTTGATAACTTTGACATTCAGCTTTCCTGACAGATGTATCTAATCATTTGACTGGAATATGTCATGTGACTAACTGCGCCTAGGATGTGTAGGCAGTAGCTGTATCGTCAATAAAGAATACAACTGCATTGACGATACCTTGATCTGCATAGAGCTGCAAGCCTGCAAACACAGTTCTTACCTCAAGTTCTTGTTTTTCAATGAGTTTAAATCTGCAAAATGCATTTTTTCCCACGGAAAGGGTGTAAAAGAAGTAAAGCTTACTAGCCAATGTAAGCTTATAGTACTTCACCTTCACCCATCATGTTTAGCACGTGGTATCCTCAAATAAGTGTAGCCAGCGGTTGGAGATAGCTCCATGTTTCCCTGGTGCTCTCAGAGCTCTCAATCTGTTTGTGGTGTCTGTTTTGCGTCCTGTTGAACTTGTTTTCTTGTTTTTGTCCCATGTGTCTTTGTTTGTTGCGGCTTGTTGCCACTCCCAGTGGTGTCGAGGGTGGTTTCTTTCACCCATTGGGCAGGCGCGTCATCGTATAAGGCAGTGCCGCAGTGAAATACCCTTGAGTACGACGTTAAACCCCAATCAAACAAATCAAATAAGTGTAGCTTGGCCTATAATATATTTCTTTATCTGCCATTTTTACAAAGAGATTTTTTGTTAAAATGGGGTTTTCGCTTTGCCCATTATGTGACACATTTTAGTTTTCTGCTTAAACGTGGTGGGTAAACAACAGCGTGGTTTATACTATAACAATACGAACATGACAATATGATTCTTATATTTTCATCGAGACAAATTATAGATAAAACAAGGTTTTGTATTTGATCAGTATGATCTTTCAACTACATATACTCTCCTTAACCAACCACATGGGTGATTTTTAGCAAAGTCCAGTCTTAATTTGACAGCAGATTGTATCTTCCTACATTAAAGTAATATCTTTTGTATGATAGTTTCATTTTGTTATCAGCCAGCGGCTGTGGCTCAGTGGTAGCGAGTGCGCTTCCTGAACTGAACATGCTTCGATTTACCGTTCACGGGTTCCAGTCCGCCTTTCGACCATCAGGTATATGAACGAGTCACATGATGTGGCTCCAGCAATCACAGGTTTGGTTTTTACAAGGTTTCCTCCCGGTTTTCCACCGTAAGTGTGTACAGTGTGAAGTGGACAATCCGTCATACAAGTGAAATACCCTTGAGTACGACGTTAAACACCAATCAAACAAACAAACATTTTGTTATCTCATTATTCTTTACTCTCACTGCAGGGTTCTTGCAATTGTTCATAACCGAAGTACCACTTCTGCTGCTCCTGACCGTCTTAAACAATGGGATGAGGCTGATAAACTTTTCTATGGTCCAGAGAGGGACAACAAAAATTTTCCTCACCCAGTTCAACCAGAAAGTAGCCCTGCTGCCAGACTTGGACTCATCCCAGACTCCTGGTTTCAACTTTTCTACAATAAAACCGGTGTTACAGGTACATTTGTTAAACATCAAAATAATTTGATCATAAATTCCAGGTCTACGGGTAATTATTTAGGGCATAGCAATTATGTATTTACCCTGCATTGAAAGAAGATTTACTTTCGAACAGAGCTAAACACTTCACATTTTTTGTTGCGCCTGTGTCAATTACTGTTGGAATACACAGCTGTCATGTAAGTGAGATATCCCTGAATGGGCTAATGGGTCGTAGTCCTAATCACCTACATCGGAGTAGGGCCTAATGGCCACGATTCAGTGGTTGCCAAGCCAAACTACTGATTTTCTTTCAGTTGTCAAGGCCCTCTGGCTAAGGGAAGTTTGTTTAAAGAGTAGAAATGCTGTCTTTACCCCCCAACATTATGGAAAGGCTTCACATCTTGATTGTGTTAGCGTCAATTGATTTTGGAATACACCCCAGTGAAAAACCCTAAAGCATGATATAAACCACCAATCAATCAATTTTCAAGTACATGTATGGCATAAATCACTGATTAATCAATCACAATTTTCTGTGTTAATGAACATTACATGCATTAAGTAACGTTATATTTGTGTTATACTTACAGGCCCATACTTATTTGGAACTGGTTTAGTACTGACTGCCCTATCTAAGGAGATTTGGGTCATTGACCACGGCTTCTCAGAGGTGATTGGTTTTTGGGGAGCCTTCATTCTCATCAACAATAAATTTGGAGCTAGAATTGCCAAAAAACTGGACGAAACAACAGATGTAAGTGTTTATGTTTGTTTCTAATCTGAATAATATATTTACACATTAAGTACTTTGCCCACCCGAGGTCATGGCAGGACATCTGTGATACTGTCACAAGGTATTGGCCACACAACTGACTACTTTGCCACAGCAAACCCATTTGGAGTGTGGTGTGAAATATTTATTAAATAAAGTAACAAGTTTCTGTAAGTATAATTGTCTGTTAAAGACAGAAATAGGTTTGGTTTCCCAATGACAAAAATTTAAAAACAAACTAATAATTGGGTTGCTAGAATCAAAGTTATTCAAATAAAAACGTTTATTTAGTACCTGCTTAGGTATAATCTTGTTTGACTCTTTACTTTTAATATACCAATAACTTTGATTCTGTTCTGACCCACTGATAGTCCACTTGTATCATCCTTATATGTAAATGTTATCCTAATACAGATAAATAAAGTAATATTTAATTTGTTCTCAAATTGTAGAAAATAGAGGATATGAGTTACAAGAAACCGTTGGCCAGTGCTAAGTCTGAGTATGAGACTGTTATAAAGGACTGTGAGGAGAATATCTGGAGAGAAGATGGACAGCAGTATATCTTTGAGGCCAAGAAGGTCAGTTTTGAGATTGTGGGTGTTGATAATCGTGCAGTTTCGCTGCATTAGAATATATGGTTACAGACATGTATGTACTGCATGTACCTACCTGTATGTGTCTAATATCAATGGAGTTAAGTAGTTACCTGGCTGTCTTAGTGGGATTTAAACATCTCTTGTCAGAGACCTCTGGCTACGGGCAGTTTATTTAAAGACTAGCAATGCTGTCTTTTCTTAACAAGAGAGGATTATTAACTTTCCAGCAGTAAAAAAAGCACTGCACATTTTATGGTTCTGCTAGTGTCAATTATTTTTTTAATATACTGCCGTCAGATAAATGAAATGCGGTTAAGCACATACAATGTACAGTGAAAAACATAAATCAATTAACCAATCGCCAGATTACCACTACACCAAGCAATGCAGTTTTCATGTAAATAAACTACTGACCAAGTAGATAATGTTAAACAAAAAGCTAATCAGTTGTTATGCTTCCACTTTTATATATGGGGCAAAAGGGCAAGCTGATTTGTTAACCTTTCCCATACTAAATAATGCTAATACAATTTAGTAGGGCAAGTCACAGGTTGTGGCTCCGGCAATTGCGGGGAAGGTTTTTACGAGGTTTTCTCTCAGTTTTCCACCGTAATAAGGCTGTGTACAGTGTGAAGTGGACAATTCGTCATCATATAAGTGAAATACCCTTGAGTACAATGCTAAACACCAATCAAACAACAAATAATTTATTTAGGAGGTAGTTTCCTGGTAGTTTTGAAGCTAATGGGAACTAAGAAGCCTATCTGTTTATGAGATGTCTTTGTATTGTGTCTTATGATTGGCATGGCTCAACCTTGTATGTGGGTTCGAGGGTGGTTTGCTCCACCCATTGGGTTGTCATGAGGTTACATGAGTGAGAAAACTTAAAGTACGGTGTAAAACTCCAACCAAACACATTTATGAAGACGGCACATCACGATTAAGAATTTATTTTAGTGGCTTTTAGAAGGTCTAGAACACGCAACAGAACACAATTCTAAGAATTGATGTTTGCATAATTTAACAGGTTTAAATGAAATTGTCTTTTCTGTGTTTAACAGGAGAATATTGACCTTCAATTAGAGGCTGTCTACAGAAAGAGGTTACAGGAAGTCTATCAGGAAGTCAAGAGGAGACTGGTAAATTATTCATGTTTTATTCTATACTTAATGGTGTCCAATTGCGACAGGGGCAGACCAGCCTACCCGGTGTATTCTGGAGTATTTTGTGCACATGATTTATGCAGAATACACCAAAAGGCCATCAAAATACAGAAAAAAACTCATATTCTGTACTATACTGTAACACAAAAATACACAGAATGGTAAGAAAATACTCCTAAAAATAATTTTTTTACACCTAAATTTGTTCTAGGGTAGGCAGGTCTACAGCCTTTGTTGAACGGTTAGGATTACTGATTCTGATTCAAGAGACTATAGTAATCAGTGGTGGGGGTTATACACGGTGCCTCTCAGTTTTCCACTGTATTTAAGTAACACACAATTAGGAGTAGACAATCTGTCATCATATAATATATATACTCTTGAGTATGACTTTAAACATGAATCCGATAAATCAATGTAGTCAGTCTGCCAGTGTAAATCACTGGCGTATCAAGTTTTGTGTATCATTTCTGTGTTTTGTCATTTGAGCAGGGTTAAAAAGTGTGTTATGGGCCTTTCTCTCTTTTCTAAAAGCCCAGGGAATTCATGGCTCCCATGTCAAGAACCTTTGTTTCCCGGGTGCACATACATCTACCAGGTAATCAAAGGATTGAAGGGCATATTAAAGCTATCAATCAGTAAAGCTGTTGTTGTTCAGTACATGTATTTGCTATGTCTTTGACAGGATTACCAGTTAGATATGCAGAACACAAAAAGACGTTTTGAACAGGAGCACATGGTTAACTGGATAGTAAATGGTGTATTGAGCAGCATCACACCACAGCAGGTAGGCACAAACTCTATCTCCATTCATTATACCCAATTACTAGTGGATCATCGAAGCTGGCAGTAACTCATGGGCTTAACCAGTAAACCCTAACCAGTTTCAAATAAATCCATCGTTTGCAAGTGTTTAAACAAAACCTGAATTTAACAATTGTTAAAAGAAGTTAGTAGAGTGAGAAACTTGTTCCATTTTCTATGTATAATCAAGATCTGAAGTATCTGAAATAGGCATATAGAGATTGGTTGTCCTGTCAGTTTAGGTGTAATTTAACGCCAGGTGGTTAGGCATATTTTAATTGCATTTTAGGCTTATCTAGTTGAATTCGTGCAAGGATAACACATGGCACTCTTGCTTGCTGCAGTTTGTTCTACAACAGCAACATATGGAAGTCCTCATAGGAGAAACTGTAACAAGCAGTATGGTTAAGATGTGTCTTAGTATTGCAAGAACATGACCTCTGTGATAATTTTTTTTATTTTTTTTTGTTCACAGGAGAAGGAGAGTTTGAGTAAATGTATAGCAGACCTGAGAGTCCTGTCTACAGCATAAAGACACCTTCTAGTTCAAATTCTCCTTCTAACTGTATTTCGGGTTGATAATTGTACATATAGGATGACCAGACTGAAACAATTTAGTGTGACCGGACATATATGATAATAAGCTAGAAAAACAGTTTAAGCATAACGTCTCAATTCTGTGAGTTTATTGTATCATACAACTAATAAAAATTCTGTTCTGTAACCAAATTTTTATTTGTGATTCATTCAGACATTGTAACTTCATATTTCAATGTTTTATTTCGAAGTAAGGGCGTAACAGACCCCTACCTGGTGTATTCTGTGGTATTTTGTCCACATAATTTATGTTAAATACACCAGAAGGCCACTAAAATACACACAAAAATTAATATTCTGTTCTATTCTGTAACACAAAAATACACAAAATGGTATGAAATACTCCTAAAAAACATATTTTTGACACATAAAGTTTGGCGTAATCTTTAAGTAGGGTCATGGAATCTGAGGACATCTGATATCTAATACTCCATGTCTCCATCCAACCTTGACAGTGCACAGATCGAGTCCATCAGGTATCCGAGTGAGTCATATGGTGTGACTGGCAAATGTTTTTACAAGGTTTTTTTCCAATTTTCCACCATAATGAGGCATGGAACAGTGTGAAGTGGACAACCAGAAGTTTAGCATATTTCAATTATCTATCTTGAAGTTTTCACTTGCTATTCTGAAAAACAGCTCATATAAACAGATAATTAGAAGTGACGTACAGATGGATCTATGGTTGTTTCCTTCAGACACTCTAACTCTAAAACATGTACATACATAAAACAAAACATCATGTATAATATAACGCACCCTTTGAATAAATTAGAATAATTGTGACATTCATATTTTACTGTTATCCCCTGATGTGATCTGTCCTTTTGCAAAGAGAAGATTATATACAAGACGATTGTTGCTTAAAATTCCGGTTTTGAATTTGAAGAAATTTAGGAAAAATCTGGGTTGTTTAGAACTAAGTTGACTATCCACAAGTCATTTTGGCTGGTTTAAACAGGATTAACTTTTAAAACAGTCTATGATCACTTTGATACCAGCTCCTGACTTGGCTGTGTGGAACGCCTCTAGAGTCTGCTCCAATGGGAAGTGATGTGTTACCAAGGGTTTCACGTTCACTCTACCAGAGGATACCATATCAACAGCTGCCTGATAGCTGGAACAGACAATATTTATTCATGGGAGTCCTATAGACCTTGAAATATTTATAAGATTTGTTTCTTCAACCGACACATGCGTGAGAGCAGCACGCAAGTGGAATCGTAGATAGGCAAGCTTGTTTGTTTGAACCGACGTACCTTCTCAATTTGTACAACAAAAACAAGTATATCTGTTTCCAGAGATATAAAAATCTGAAGAATTGTTGATAAATAACAAACTAAGCAGAGAACGTATCGTGGTCTTGATAGTGTGACATATACTTATTTAGGTACATCAATAGCACTTGTAAAATCGTAATATCTGCCGATTTAACTCTTAATGACAATATAAAACAATAATATTAAACTGAAATGTAGGCAGTATGGGAGAGCTTCCTGTTGCGTGGATGATCTTGTGGCTAAGGGTCTACATAAAGCCGATCTGTTTGCGCAGGTTTGCATTGCGTCTTGTAAGAGGGTGGTTTTCTTCCTGCACTAAGAGTGAAATAAGCTTAAATACTATATAATAATAATAATAATAAACTTTTATTTCAGACTTTTTGTCCATATAACATTACAATTGTGCATATATGAATACCAGGAATACAGCCTTGTGTATATATATATATTAAACCAAAATGAGAAAACAAATAGAATCGAAAGTGAAACTGTTGAGTACTTACGTGTTTGTATATCTAAACGTTCCCCTCAACTCTATCTCCTTCGATATAATCTCTCCAGCTGGTAATGTCACCTCTTTAGGACAACTCCCAACCAATACCAAAATACCACCTGGTTTCAGTGTCTTGAAAAGAAAAAGATGACGAATTGGTTTAAATCGGTAGGGTAGGCTGTTCTCGAATCGGTCACAATTACCAACTTTTAACACATTTGATCACGGCCCACATAAAACCAATTGTATGCTAAAATATGTGCATTTAAAACTGTATGTTCTTGGTGTGATTAATGGGTTTGATGGATTAACCTCGGTTTAGTTTTTACATCCAAATAATTCTTCAAAGAGTTATAGTACTATTAAACAAAATAAATAAAAATCTCATGGCCTCATATTGTGAATACATTTCTCGGGACAAAACCAATATTTTAATTTCATCAGAAAATCATAACTTGTAACAATTCTACTTTTTTTTTTCATAACATTTGGTGGTGATTCTAGCTGCCCGCTATGCAATAAGATCATGCTCGAAGTCAATATTTTTAAGTTGTGAGAAAAAGAACGGAAATTTATCGGACGAGATGTTTATTCCCTTCTATTAAGATATAGGATTTGCCCATAACTGTATACGGCTATGGTATCAACGCTATATATAATCGTAGATATGGGGAAATAGCAATCTCTTGACAACAAGAAAAAGTTTGCTGCTGTCGGTTTTTAAATAGTGCAATATAGCAAAATTATGAGGTATATACGTGGAGGATCAGGATCTATTTTACTTCTTAGGTCGAGTCCACTTAAAGTTTGCTGTATAGTTTATTGGATACCGGTATAAATTTGCATCTACGCACAACATTGCCAAGATCCACGAAGGCAGCATTCTATAATCCTGTTTCACGTCATCTTGCGCAGGTTTTTGTTTTTCAAATTTACTATAAAAAAAATGATGTTTTGATTCCATTCAGCACTAATCCGATTAAACGTGTCAGTCCTGAGGGAAATGGGATGGTTGTTAAAGTTCCAACGCCTTCACATCGCCTAGTGTGTGAATTTAATTGCCATCGTGTACAAAACATTTCGCAACTTCCCTGTTTCTGCTTTATTTTTATATCAACTAAGGTCTAACTGAAATCACATGTATTGTTTAAGATTAAGATAATTGTTTAGGTATATGAAATATGTATGTGGAATGCATTAGTGGGCTCCTCTTCTTCATCCAAAGGGTCCAATAATTAGACATATGTAATATGCCTATCTCGTGTCCGCGGAAGAGCCCTCTGTTCCGCGAACAATTAACGAACATAAAGCATACATGGCTATAATAAATTTAAACGCGTTTATAGATTTTCTATCAAAATTACTCACGGTTATTGCCAATTTTAAGGAGATCTCGGCACCACTGCAATCCAAAGCTACATCAGGTCTGGCGTCCGTTGTCTTGAGTATAATCTGAGACAATGTATGGGGGTCTCTGGACTCACATAATACTGTAAACGTGGCACCTAAACTCTTGGCGAACTCTAATCGCTTACTGTCTATATCTGGACAGAATAACAGAACAAGATCTTAATGTGATGCTTTTAGTTTTACCTCAAATTGAATAAATCGGGGACAAAAGCAATAAACGAAAAATGTCGCAATTTGAAGTCCGTGGGATAAATAGGTTTGAAAAGCAACCACAACAAAATAACAAACTGTGGATCGAATAAGCGTTAAAAAGCTTTATCCATTAAAGTTCAGTTTATGATATACCGTACCTGTTATACATATTGACCCAGCTCCGAGAGATTTAGCTACCAGCAAAACACACAATCCGATTGGACCTGCGGATAAATAGACATTGGTATTTGAATTATGCAGCAATACGTGAGTGGCAGGCATTTGGCTTAATAATCTAAACAGAATATACATTATATGATTCATTATTCGGTTAATTCATATATCCTCCAGAGTATAACTAACAGTTCCTAAAGAACTATATACAAATACCACCTTTTCTCCCAGCCTCAAAATCATACCCATAGGTACCTGGTAACATACGGTTTCGGTAACAGTCATTTCCAATACATTGTCGTAATAGCGATGATAACTGATTTAAAACACCGCAATTAGAAAATGAAGAAGATAAGACGTCATCAAAATCTCGATCACATCCAACGTTTGCGGTGTGTATTTTATACCTGTATGGCTGTATCCCCATGGAATTTCTTACTCCCTTGTCGTCTTTCCCTAATCCAGGACTCGCCTATAGATAAAGTTACAAACCCACCTGCTCCACAAATAAGAATTTTCTGGCCGAGAGTGACCTCCCCTCTTCTACAGGCATGTATCCCTACAGATAGCGGTTCTAACAAGGCACCTTCTTCCATAGACACCCAATCCGGTAGTCTGAGAAATCAAATACACATATAATGCTCACCGTTCCTAGAAATGATACAAGAAACATTTTTTGATTATTTTTCTCGATGATGAATTAATTATTTGGATATAAAGACAGCAGAGGACTGTCCTAAATGGCTAACATATCTATAACGAATTATTGTAATACACATCATTATGGACTTACAGTGGCGGCGACAAGGGGAAACAAGGGTACCATTTGTTCCATTTTGTGCAATCGTTAACTCACAAAAATCCAATATTCAGGATCGATACAGTGGCTATATTAAACAGTACAAAAACGCAAACAAAAGTTTATCCTGGGATCTATGTAGACCTCAGCACGCGGTCATCAGCACATGGTCACAAGCACGCGGTCATCATGCAGCACGCGGTCACCATGCAGCACGCGAACATCAGCGCATGGTCATCAACACATGCAGTTATCAGCACACGGTCATCAGCACGCAATCATCAGCAAGCGGTCATCAGCGCAATAAAGGTCATCCTGGGATCTATGTAGACCTCAGCACGCGGTCATCAGCACATGCGGTCATCACACGGCCATCAGCACACGGTCATCAGCACGCGATCACCAGCACAGGGTCATCAGCACGCGGTTATCAACACACGGTCATCAGTACACGGTCATCAGCACGCGATCATCAGCACGCGGTCATCAGCACGCGATTATCAGCGAGCGGCCATCAGTACACGGTCATCAGCACGCGATCATCAGCAGGCGGTCATCAGCGCGTAGTCAGCAGCACGCGATCATCAGCGCGTAGTCATCAGTGCACGGTCATCAGCACGCGATCACCAGCACACGGTTATCAGCACACGGTTGTCGGACCGGTTACAAAGCTTACCTGTAACAGAAGTCTGCAGCATGCGTGTGGAATCTAGCCAGGGCTCCACTATCAGGTGGCGTTGCCAGGAAAAATACATCGGGACAAAGATTATATCTGCCTCCTTTACACAGTTCACAGGTTCTGCACGGAACACCTGGCTCGATAGCTACTCGATCACCTGGATAAACAAACAATAAGTCAGAACTTATTTCGTCAGTGGTAGAAATCACTCAAACTAAGACCTACATTATTGAGATATATCTTCATAATGTATGTATTTTGTAGGCACATGTGCCTACAAAATACATACATTATGAAGATATGTGTGATGTAAACTTTTTCAAAATTAATTTTATTCAAAAAAACTAAGCGAACCCTATATAAGTTCTGATACTTACTTATAAGTGTTTCGTATATAAAACAGATTACCTATCTGAAGACCTGTTACACCTTGTCCTAGTTTACTGACTGTTCCGCTGCACTCGTGGCCCAGTAAGATGGGGTCGATGACGACACGCCGAGCACTCCTCCCAGCCACCCAGAACATCACATCACTGCCACAGATACCCACTGAATGCATCGCTATCTGAACCTCTAAAACCGAGAAAATTATTTTGGTAAAGAACACGCACCTGTAGACGAATATCTTACTTTGATGTATTACGTATTCGAGTCTTTATATTGTCAGTTTATTGGCAAAGAAGCATTTACTTCGCTGTTCCGTTCTGTACTATAAACAACAAAATATAAGTCGCCGCATTTTGTTTCTGTAATTTAATTTTGTTTATATTGAATTAGTATCATAAGATAACATGGAAATAAAACTAACCTCCGTGTGCAGGCTCAGGGATTGGCCGATCTTCCTGTGAACATAGAACAAAGGGAAATATTACATTTTTCATAACATAATACAATCATATTTATTTCATTACCGGTAAGTTAGTTGGCCTATGTTGATATAAGTATACGATAAAACACTATATATATGGTTAGCAACTTCCCGTTTATCTTTAACACAACGTATCGATGTCTATTCTGATATCTTTTTCAAGCATCAAGCATATGCTTCAAAAAACATTGCGTCAATAATAAACGGAAGTTGCCATCTCAGATGATAGAGGCCTAAGCATTTTACATTTAATTTTCTTCTATTGTCCCTGACTGCACGGGAGGAGTGCGTGGAAAAAGTCCATGCATTATAATTCATCAGTCTAATTCCTCTGGCGACTGATATATTTCTAAAAGCAATCACACTGTCAGTATCAGTATTTCTCATATACAGGGATTAATAAATGAATATGTCTGCGAAAGAGAATGGGTTACAACCTATCTGATACAGATGGTCCTTTAGATTTTTGTTTCTCTTGTATGCTATAATGGGCCTTTGTGAGAGAGAGGAGAAGACATTTTAGGGACAAGATTTTGATATTCCTGTAAAAGGAGACTAGCAAACTGGGTGCTTGG
>JARFOD010110856.1:0-29840 GCA_031763545.1 Mopalia muscosa
CCTTTGTGAACAACTAATTAATTGATTTTTCATTTATTGATTTTTGTTATGATTTATGTTAGGTTTCCCTGTGATTATATTGAATCTAGTGAATCCCACAGCAGTATTTCATTACTTGGATGGCATATCCCTGTTTTCCTCTGTCCTATTTTGTCAGATCAGACTGTTTTGTGATAATATTCCCAACTTTTTCTTTATTTAGTAATGGTCTAACATCAAAGTATTAGCCAAAAATCAAGAAGAGGGTGTCTCAAATCCCCATTTTTACAGAAACATGGTGTCTTATTTTACTGTTCCCCTATCTTTCCCAGGTTGAATTTGACTGGAACAGGGTGTCTCAAATGGCTTCTTGGGTGTCTCAAAGACACAGAGACACCCCCCTGGCTAACAATATGTCCAACATTTATCATCAAATATGTGAGATGTTAACTTGTAATTAATATAAGATCTCTTTTCCGTATTTTGCAGTGTTTAGGGGTAGATACCAGCACTCATTTTGCTTAAAATGCAGCACTTATATAATAATAAAAAGAATACTTGAAATGTACACAACCATGTCATCTTATTGGTACACATTTTTAAAAGAAGTTCATGTGGATATAAGTTATGGGGAAAAGATACACTAAAGTATTGATATTGTTCAACAAAATTTATTAAAGGGCTTGTTCCTGGGTATTTAAAAACAAATGTATGTATACATTATTTCAAAATGATGAAATTTGTTATCAGTATGTTATCAATGTCTAAGGCATAATCTTTGGTGGGCTGTCCATAGGGAACCAGCACTGGTCTACCATGAAGTCAAGGAAGGACCATCTTGTTTAATAAGAACTTCTTTTATTTGAGTCTAATACCCTTGGTACAGTGCCAGACCCCAAGCTGTCAAATTATCTGCTGTTTCTGTAATTATTACAGTTTTTTTTAAATTTTTGCAAATTATTATTATTTTTTTAATCATAGATATTCCATTACATTGGCAAAGCCATTGTTGTTACATACTGGTAGTACTAGTATATTTCAAGTACATCTAGCACTGGAAGTACAATACTGTGCCTAAATAGGATAACATTTATCATTTTATGGTTTAAGCATTTACATGTAAGTGAAATATCCATGAGCATGACCCCAAACACCAATCAAATTCCAATCACATGGAAATATTGATACCTTATGACACAAATCAGAATGTGGTTACTTCTTCAATTGATGACACATTTCTGTTTCATTTAATATGCTTTAAACCCCATTAGGCATAACAATTTGGAACATAATGTCCATCAACAAACTTACAACAAAAACTTAAGGAGCGGACAGTGTTAGTGGAAGTACATGTTAGATGTTGGTTATGGCATCATGATTTAAAACATGGTGAAGACATCATGAAAGATTGATGACCTTTATCCCATAGACAACACAAAACATGATTATCCTCACACCCTGGTAATTCTATCAAGAGTGATATGATCTTATTTTTCTACATTTCTTTAGGAAATCATGATGGACCATGCATTGAGGACGATCTCTTACATCGCAGACATCGGTGACATCTTGGTTATAATGGCTCGTAGAAGAATCATCGCTAGCCCTGATGCTGAACCGCTGAGGAGGAAAAACCAACAAAAGATCCTCTGCCATGTGTTTGAATCTGAAGAGGTATGTATGTTTATTAAAAAACAGTGACAAACTGTTAACAAAGTTTTACATTAAGTCCCAGTGGCATAGATATAATTTACAAATACATGTAAATGCTGGAAACTGTTGGCTGGATGGGAGATTCATGGTGAGTAATTATTCAAATATGTTGTGTTGATTTGATTCTTGCAGCAATAGAACAATAGACGAAAATGTAAATGTACAAGCTTATATGTGTATTGGAGTCACCATGTACAAATTTTGCTACCATGAGTATTTAAGCACCATTATGTGAAGTTATTTGCCATGTTTTAATGTGTTTTGTCCCTTTACAATTCCTGTAGAATTCTGTTTTGGCCATAAGTTTGTGTCCACAGATGTAATTTGTAGATTATCATCTTTATGCTAGTATACAAATGAAGCAAATACCACCGTCATACTCTTTGAAGAGCTGTGGCTTAGTGGTAGTGTGTGCACTTACTAATCCTGCTACAATGTATCGTTTGTTGGATCGAGTCTGCCTGTCAACCATCAGGTATATCTGTGAGAGACATGTTGTGGAGTAGGCAATTTGGGGGGGGGGGTACGAGTTTTCCTCTCGGTTTTCTATAGTAATCCGTCGAGGTACATTGTGGAGTGGACAATGCATCGACATATAAGTGAAATACCCTTGAGAACGATGTTAAACCCCAATCAAACAAACTAATTGAAGAATAGCAAGCTGTCTTTACTTATCACTGGAGGAAAATTAAATTTCTAACATTTTCAAAACGCTTCACATATTGGTTATGCTAGTGTCAATTATTGTTGGAATACAAAGATGTCACACTTATAAGTGAAATACCCTTGAGCACAGCATAAAACACCAATCATTCAATTAATCAATCCAACTTCATACATTCCGGTCATTTAGACAGTTCTTCATTTCCGATACCATGTACATATTTTTTTTTAATTTAAGGTAGCGTCTTTGTAGTTACCTATATGTAGATATCTTCTCCCTAGCGTCAATCCTATTTTGTGTTAATAATTTTTGCTAAGATAAGTGGATTTTGTTATTTCCGAATACATGACAGACTCAGTTATGTGATCTAGGTTGTTGTTCAGTAAGCTCGGGGAATCTTGTCTCCGTCCATTGTGTTAGGTGGTCTCAGGCCGATTGTTATTTAATTTATCAACTAAGATGAGGTTGTAATTGGGTTGTAAGGAACTGGTCCGCTGTACTAGTGGTATGTTGGGCAGTGGTCAGTGTTTCTATACAAACTGTTTGAAGGGAACAGTAAAGGACAGGTGGCTGGGATGCTGAGGAGCTTAGTCCATCATGGTTAGGTTATCAACTCTGGGGAACATGAATCACTTTATCTTAGCCCATTGATTAAAGGAACTGCTCGGAGTGGCCTGTGATCCTGTTCAATAATCTCTGAGAAATGTCAAGACAACTTCCAGCGCCAACATCTTGACCATGTGTGACCAGAACAGATATTTTACAGTAATTAATTGTTTTCATGTCTAGTCCAGAAACTCCTTCATCATGCACATCAGTGTTTACAAGATAGGGTATCTCTCCAAGATTAACTACATCAAAGGAAAATAGCCTTGACATGTTGTATAGGGGTACTTAAATATTCTAGCCAGACCAATTTGAGCAGAGTTGAAAGTTTATTATTGAATTGAGATATATCCCTTATCTGTTTTCACCTTACTTCTGAAATATCTTTAAAAAGGTTGACTTTGATTGGAATAGGTTTTGATTTACAGTTTATAGTCAACAATATGCTTCTAGCTTATTTATGTACTGTAAGTAATATTTGCTGGTTTGTACATTTGTTAATATGTGTGCACCTGATCAGGTTGGAAAAACAAGTTCATATTGTTACAATTTTTTGTACATTGTTAAGTGCTTCAAACAGGGAATCATTCCTTTAATTGGCTGTTGAAACAGTTGCCATCACCTGTTTTCTAGTATGGTGTCTAAAGACAAGCATCAACTCTTTTTCTCATCTGTTCTCTTTGATTACTTCTCTGGAAGATGCCAGTGGTGAGATCTATTTGCTGATCCATCTGTTAAGTGTGTCAGAATATCCCATGCTTTTTCCCAACATTTCCACTAATTGCTCTAATCTTGCCTATTTTTTTTTTCTTGATAAAAATTGTCAATTTATTCTGTATTGTGTGGAGTCTGGTCAGGATTTAGTTTGCTCAAGGCTAAGTGGTGTCTGATTTCTGGCTGCCCGTTTAATTACTCACCATCTTAGCACCCTCTTAAAGCCCCTGGCAACAGTGGCTTTGGCAGCTTTTGAGGATTTCAGAGGTTTTCCGGTTATTTTGAAAGCTGATGCCCTGTTTTTAGTTAATCAGCCGATTGTTTTTACCTTTGAATTCATTGACTGGAAATGGGAACAACAAAACAGAACATTGCAATTTTGCAACTCCAGTGAACGGATTCCAAAAAGCTTTTACTCCCTATTTATCTCATCAGTAAATATTTTTTATAATGTGCTACGTTATAGTTTGCCTGCTGATGCTTGATGAATTAAAAAGAGTGGCTTTTGCTAGTATATGCTAATAATAAATTACACATTCCAGAAACAAGGGTTATAACAAAAAATTAATTTTATTTTACACAAAAAATATTTAAACAAAAACATTCTTTGACAATCATACCCTTTCTAATCCCAGAGAATCTGTTTACACTTACACAGAGTTTGTTCAGGACACATGTCTTATACACAGTTTTGGATGTGTATTTTCTCACTCTTACAGGCGGGTGGTTGGATGGAGCTTCATGTTGACCAGATGCTCTAAGAGCTAAAGAGGAACAGGAAGCTGATCTGTTTGTGGTGTCTGTATTGCGTCCTATTGTTTTCGTCCTGTATTTGTCCTGTCCTGTCTTTGTTTGTTGCCTGTGGTGTCGACTGTGGTTTCCTACACCCATTGGGCGGGCACATCATCATATAAGTTAAATACCCTTGAGTACGACATTAAACCCCAATCAAACAAATGAACAAATCTCCCTTTTACTGAATTCATTACTGCTAAATGGATCCTTTTGACAATTTTTACAAGTTATTTCAAGTATGTTTCCAAACTATTTTGATTCGCACAAGTTTTGTGGCGATCAACACATTACATTGACATTTTCTGTCATTATAAACAAACTGAGCTTTTTCTGAATAAAGCTAGGCTAATATTAGCAAGTGTTTCATCTGATTAAGTTTGGAATTTTATCCACTTATTGCAAATACGATCACTTTCAGATTTTAATTTAGTTTTGGTCTGTTTTAATAAAGGAGATGCCATATAAAATGTGTGCCATGTTTCGTGTTATGTGTATGAACAGGAACTCCTTCAAATAAAGGAACTTCTAATAGCGTTAAACTTTGTTATACCATAAAACTAATTCTGTTACCACTACTGTTTCCCTCTAAGCAACTGAGTCTTAATGAAGTTCGTGTTCATCAGAAAATCTTGGCATGTCCCACAGTAGCGACTGAAATACCAGGGAAAGTGCTCTAGAATCAATAGAATATTGAACTTTTGCAATCGGCAAGCAGCCAGCATACGTTGTTTGGTGGTCTCTTGAGGCATTTTGCCGTGCCATTTTGGTGATATTTCCTCGAGAGAAACCTGTTCAAGTGGTCTGGTGTGGAGAAGGGTGTTTGAGGAATACTTGCCACTGCTCATTCGAGCTGAGAGTTTCCCTAAACACTCAGTGGTCACAAAAGATAATCCGATTACCTGTGACCACTAAATCTCACTGGTCAACATATAATGGATTCAAGTCTTATTAAAATTAGCTGACTTGCCCAGTGTCTTGACATCATGTGGAACCCAAGTCAAACTTAATACACGTAATGTATGGTGGGACTAAGATGCCAAGTGGAAATGGAAAAGGTTTTACTATCGTATAGAGAAATGGTTGTTATTAAGCATCCTTCTGCAAGATTTTGTCCAATACTAGGTTGTGTGCATTTGAGTTTTACCTCTTCTTTTGTTATTCCCCAGTAGCTATAATATGATTTGGCTGGCTATATGGAGGTATAAGTGAGAAAATTCCGTGGTGTGGTTACTTGTGGAGTACCTATAGGTGGGGCCTGTCTTCTCACAGATCAATAATCTCAACCGAGGATTCTCTCGCAGACCTGTGCTTATACTTTCCATAGCTCTAGAGTTGTTCTCTTTAATAGATTTTTACTTTGTGTATACCTGGCCAGTATACATGCGCGTATATGTGATGTACTGAAGAGAATAATGTGTATACGTGGTAACACAGTCGTGTCAAGCAGATCTACCCAGCCACTCAGCAGTCTGATGGGAAGTTGCTTTGGAGAACTCATTCTCACCTCCCCAAGAGTATAATCTCATTATGGAAGGGGATTGCTAATTCAGTTTTTGCAAACATCTTCACTGAATCAGAGCACACAATTTCCCATATTCTCATGTTCAAATTCATGGCTTTCGTCCATGTGTGAAAAATCACTCTATAATAGGTACTTGAGCGGAGTTACAGGAAATTATACAATCTACAAATAGGAGAACTCCCTGAATTCCTGCCAAATTTACTGGTGTCAAGATTCAGCCAATTCAGTTCTTCAACCATGCTGCGTTTCGAGTTACTTAAAAAATGTGGAAGAAATTCCTTGTAATACTACACATAAGTGTTTCTTAATTGAAGCCATGTTTATGGAGACCCTGATGGAATTGAGGTTTAGAACTCATTAGTGACTGAAGGCCTGAGGAAAGTTGACTCTGGGAGAATCTGATCTCTCTTTCTGTAAACCTGTCATTAGATAATTCATGCAGCAAGTGGAATTCTGCCATTAACAGACATCCACAAGTACCAAACTGGAGAGATATAAATGTGCGCCTTCTGTGCCTCTTTTTTTACCTGATGAATGTTTTCAAGGTAAAGTGAATCGGGTATGCCAGTTGGCTGTTTGTGAACATATGTCCCATTAACAGCAGGCATCATGTTTGCAATAAGTGGAAACTGTAAGTTACCTAACTACAAAAGTACGCGCTATGAGCCGTTGGAAATGTTATATGATATTCCTGGTTATGATGGAACTTTCTCAGAACATGCTGACCATGAGGTAAGGTTTTATTGCCTATATAAAATAGCTTATTAAAAGTTCAATAGTACATAAGATAGTAAAGTAGGGCAATGGATACATTTTGGCCTTTTAGATTTATCCAATACACCATCTTCAATGACAGTTATGAAATATAGTAAATAATTCACAAAGTTAAATGTAAAAAAAAGTGAAAACAAAAAACAAAAAAAACAAATAAAATGGAAAACTACAGTGTTATATTTATTTTAAATATTGCTGTCATCAAAGTATTTTATATTTCACCAACTATTTGCAATTCAACATGAAAAAAAACCCCATAAAAATGTAGATGTCCATTAAAATACTTTTAACATGGAGTGCATGAGATACTTTAGGAGCATTTATTTGATGTACACCATCTGGTCATTATTTAATCTATTCAATTTAGTCGGATCTCTGAAATAGAACAAGTTATAGATGAAATTTATTTCCGGCATTATTACACTTTGTAATATACCTTTCTACTATAAATATTTGTTTGGTGAATTGCTCAATTAAGTAAAAAACAAAAAAAAAAACAAAATAAAATAAAATAAAAATTCATGGAATTAAAATATTACACACACATACAAAAAACAATATAAAGAAGAAATGGAAAAAAAATGATAACAAATTATTTTAACTTACATGTAATTGCCAGTTGACATCATTTTAAAACAAAGAATTAATAACAGAAATATTCCTGAATCATATTCTCTGTTTTGTTTGCAAGCATCATCTATATTTTGAAAGATAACCTATTGGCAGCTTTTTCTGACAATTTTCATTCCATGCCACTCAAATTGTTTCCATTACATAAAAAAACGTTGCAGATACCTGTGGTTTCTCATTGAATGCTAATATATATAGTTGCTTTTATGGATGTCTGTGACCTGGAATATAGTAGTACTATTCTTCAGATAAATTTAGAGCAAAAATTGGAAAATATGAGGCTGTTTCAATTATTGTACAGCTTTTCCATTTTGTTTTGGTCTATCATTCAGTTGTCTTGCTATTCTTTCCTACTGTTTAATCTCCTCTCTCCTGAGTACTTGTATGCTTTTTCCTTAAAATTATTTCTCAAGTGTTTGTTCTTACACCTGTCCTTTAATAACTATGAGTACTGGTTCTTAATCAGATAGCCTACTGCCAGTAAGTTTCAAGCAAAAGCCATACTATCTTTCCTCAGTATTGGGGGAACTTTAATTTCTGAGATATTGAAACTCTTCACATTTTCTGGTTGTGTAAGTTTGCCAATTTTATGTTTGCGGTATATCACTGTTTGCGGCATATCACTGTTACATATCAATCAATGAAGCCAATCAAACAAAATGATGGCAGTGAGATATAGTTTTGCAAACACCTGAAATGAGACACCTGCCAAATCCGCCTGTATTTCAGTCCTGACAGAAACATACCTGGGAAATGCTAACTAGGAAACACACTGATGATGTTTCCAACCCATTGAAATTTTTTGTTTTTTGGTGCTATATTTACAAAGATTTTTTTTCTTTGTTCATAAATTTTCCACACTATTGAAAACACATAAAATATCCAACTTTACAGAACACTTTTTACAAATAATAAAATAAGGAAAGCCACTGGGAAATAAACATTCAATTCATTTTTGAAGGTCTTATTGATTATTTTCATTGTGTGTTTATCCATAAGAAAAATGAATCTTTCTTTTCTGAATTGTTGAAAAAGCAAAACCTGGCCACACTAGACACGGATGAGATTGTATTTCGTTATGTACACAATGGTTATGGAAAATTGAAGAGTATTGTAAACATTTGTACAAATTTTCACTGGTGTTGTAAGGACTTGTACATACATAATAATATCTAATACTTGCAAAACATAATTAAAAATGTATGATATTATATTGTTCAAAACTTCTCAACAACAAATTGATTCGTGATGTTTCTTATGCCATACAGAAAAGATGATTTGTAGTATAGAGATAGAACATGCATTGATCCGATTACATCTTCTATTTATTTATTTTCACCGGTGGCAATGGCTCACTGGAAGCATGTGCACTTACTTATCCTACTTTAATTGACCTTGGGGGGGGGGGTCTTTATTTATTGCTCCCTTACATTTCTTGGGTAACCACTGGTTCTTTTTTGCAACGTTTTGGCTTAGCTCTTCTTGTCATTTCAAGAAAAGATTTGACCTGAGTAACAAGAATTTCTAGACTACCATGAAGTTTTTATACACCTTTTGGGGAAAAGGCAATCATGGTCACAATACTTATAACCTATTCTTAAGCTTTCAGTATATTATGATGTTAAAATAGCCACTTTTGTGTAAGTTTATTAATTCAGGACATTTATATATGTATTTATTATTCCATATATGGAATTTTTGGGTAACCTTATAGTTTAGAAGTTTAGTTGACCTAAAGGTTTGAAATTGTACTAAATTTCATGTAATATTTAGGTGGTATGTCAGTAGTTGTCATGGTACTGAATTGTTAGGTCTTGGTAAATGTTATGAAATGATCAGGTTTGCACCTGAGTGTGAATATCTGTATCCAGGTTATGAAAATAGAACATTGATGTTATTGTTTAATCTGTGGATTTTATGTCCATAAGGATTGCTTGGTGTTCTGCTTTGTACTGGTACAAGCTTGTCATTAGTAGATTCTCAGGCTTTGATTCTTTCCTGTTAGCCTAATATACAGTCTCATTACATTTTCTTACATTGTCCCAAATCAACATATCACAATATAGCTATAATTCCTCCAAGGGGAACTTATTATCGTACAACGTAGAGTTTTTCCGATGCTGTGCTGGTCATGTTTTGCCTCGGGCAAATGGTGGGGTATATATTGTGACTTTAATTAGAATAATTTAGATGTTATACAAACACTATGGTATAACTATCATTGTTTAAAAAAAACTCGTTCTGTACAAATCCCCAAAAAGTCTCAAATACCTTGAATTTGGGAGTGGGAGTGGGAATTTAAAAATAAAAATAATTTTACAGATTGTTGTAGTTGCATTTATTTGATCTCAAATCACTTAGATAACTGCAAATAAAAAAAAACAGCCTAAGAATGTTGTCAAAATAAATATTTTTATTACATCAGCTAGCTTAAATAGAATTAATCTAATGATTAGATAAAGTCTGAGTACTGAATATTATTTCATTTTTAAAGAGAAGTATGTACTGCACGTTGTACTCAAGGGTTTTTCACTTATATAACTAACAAAACTAACAACTTACTGTAAAAAATTCTGGTGAGATTCTAATTGCGCCCAAAAATTACAAGTGTAATACTTAATGAGATTCCAACGACATTCAATACTGACAACTATCTGTTATACTTTGACTTGGTTTGATTCTAATTGCACCCAAAATTAACAACTATCTGTTATACTTTGACATGGTTTGATTCTAATTGCACCCAAAATTAACAACTATCTGTTATACTTTGACATGGTTTGATTCTAATTGCTCCCAAAATTAACAACTATCTGTTATACTTTGACATGGTTTGATTCTAACTGCATCCAATACTGACAACTATCTGTAATACTTAATAATGAGATTCTAACTGCACCCAATACTGACAACTATATCTTATAGTTTGTCAAAGTTTTATTCTAATTGCACCCGAAATTAACAACTATCTGTTATACTTCATGGTTTGATTCTAATTGCACCCGAAATTAACAACTATCTGTTATACTTTATGGTTTGATTCTAATTGCACCCAAAATTAACAACTATCTGTAATACTTCATGGTTTGATTGTAATTGCACCCAAAATTAACAACTATCTGTTATACTTTATGGTTTGATTCTAAGTTCACCCAAAATTAACAACTATCTGTTATACTTTGGGATGTTTGAACTGTTTTGTGCATTTATATGAATTTGGTTTTCATATGTTATTTTCTTTTTGAACACATTCCTGCCTACACAGTAGGACATGGTTTAATTTTAGTTTATCAAGGTGGTAAGTTGAAACTAAAACTATAGCAAATTGAAAGAACAATAGAAATGCCTTTTTATTTTCTGATATGAGGTTTGAGTGTTTGATTTTCTGATGGTAATATTTATTTTTGACCTGTTCTAGAGAGTTTTATTTTTCTGTAACAAACAAGCCCCGACTACTAATGACTGTGTGTCTCATACTGTGAGTTGTTCGGAAGCTTTATGACACAATGAAGGCCGACTTGTATGTAGTTAATCCATCAAGGTTCCTTCTCAAGGGACATTTACATACAGCAAATGACAGACTCTCCACCAAATAGGCAGATAAATCTCTGGCCCCTCTGCATCAGGTTCAAGAAGATTTGACTTAGTTTTTTATTATCCTTTTTTCTGTGTGATCTCAAAACTGATGTTCAAGAGACTGATGAACGACCAAATCAGTTGAGATCCTTTGACAGGGTTATAAGATCAGGGGATAATCCTAATCTTTATTGGCTTAATTATGCAATAATTATAAATTTTTTGACAAAGAGGAAATTTTGAAAGAGTTCTCTTTGAATCATGGAAACAAATAGAGTATAATAGTAGAGTATTTCTAAAGCTGGTAAGTCAACATAAGAACTCCCTGTTCTCTTTATGAACTTGTACCCCAGATGATGAGTTACTTGGCTGGAGAGAGCTTCCTAGTGTGTTGGTACTTAACCAATATGTCTGGTGCTCAGAGGTAACACAGTGTCATGTTATGTCTCTGTTGTCAGTGGCCTTAAATACATGTAAAACCCCAATCAAAGAAACAAGTCATGAATTTCAAATTTTCGTGAGACAATACTGAGTTGATGCTTAGCCTTTATATGAGTGAAAGACCAATGAGTAAGATATTAAGTTTATGAGGAATGTTTGAAGTAAAAGGCGAAAAAACACTACCTGATTGAGATTTTTAGATTTCTTGTTCCTATTCAAAAGGGCCCAGCTACTAGAAAGACAATTAATAGGTAATCAGATTAAATCACCAATAGCCTATTAGAGAGATCTTCAACTTGACAGGACGTCTTCTAACTGGGCATTAAATTTTATCGAACAGCGGGCATCTTGTAGGAGAGAGCGATAGCTGCAATGTGACATATGGTTTGATAATAATGGATGTTCTTATAAACCTGGAAGATATCAACTTGAATCTTTTAGTTTATCCATTTATGCTAAAAAAGACCATAGGCCAGGGATACAGAAATCATTTGATATGGCTTGTAACGAAAAACATGGCCTGTGCCATGAAGTTAGACTTTACATCCGGAAAAAGAAAGGCAGATGAAAGTGATACAACTGAAAAATAAAACACCTTTAGACCAACCTCTCTTACCAGATGCTTTGCAATCTACACCTACAATTACAATATACTATGTTTAATCCGAATGGTGTCTTGAACAGCCACGGCTGAGGTACAATAGCGCTCCTAATATTTTAAACAAAGTCTCAAAAATCAATCGGTTTATTGCTTAGCTTTAAACTTCTGTCAGTTGCTGTATTAGACTGTGCATCAGACAGCAACTGAATAAAGTTGTTCCATATTGTTATGAAACAGGAAATATAAATGGGAGACCATACAAGTCTTTCATTTACTTTTGAATGACAGTAATACATATAATATATAGTTGCATTACAAGCCAAAGTAAATACATGAAAAAAAAATAAAATCCCTAATTATTGGATAGTAGTTGGATAATTTAAAACATTTGACCCTTTCCTTTGTAAATAATCATTGGCTGGTTTAATGAGGAGGAGTTTCTTGGTTCACAGATGTTTGATTCCATTCTATTTTCTGATTAATAGTGTGTGCCAAGATATTTTCCATAAGCCTTGTGTGTGTGTCTTTTTTTTTTTTTTAAATCTCTTGTGTATTGCTTTGAACCGGGACGTTTCACAAAATAATTGGAAGCAAACAGAAGTGTCCTGGTTACGAATGACAAGCAGACAAGAACAGGGCCTGTGTCTTGTCTAGCAGTGGATTACAGATTCAACACAAGGCTTTTTTCTTATCATCTTCATGATCTACTGGCTTTAAAGCTGGCATATGACGTCCTGAATACTGGTCCTTCCGACTCCAGTCCAGTCTCCATGGCTGTGTGCTCCTGGGGGTTGTAACTGACATTCCAGGAACTGAAACAGCACTGTTCTTCCTCTAGTTATCATTTTAAAAATATCTTATGTTTCTTAGTTTTTGTGTGTCCATATTGTTGCGGAACTCACAAACCAAAAAAGTTGATCACTGACTACACTTAAAATCCAGGTTTTATTTTAAGATGCAGAATATTGATGAATGAATTAAGGTTGTTGGTGTCTGATGACAGAAAATCACTGTAAAGTAATATTGGACATGACCTATATACAACATGAGTTATTTAAAGGCAAAGAAGGAAGAGTCATGTTGACTAAGACCATATCACTGTAGTTTCCGTTATATTTTGCACTGAAAGCCTGCAATTCAATACACGTAATTAATATATCCATAAGTACAACTTAAAAAATATTAAGATAATTTTTTTTATAGCTTTTTTTAATTGTGCAACGTTAATGCCATGTAATTGTGCCAATTTGAATTATTAAATGACTTGAATTATCTTTTTCTTGAATGTCACAACTTTACTTAAAATTTCAAAACGACCAATTTGTAAATGAAATCTGTTAGCTGTAGGATAACCTGTGTAATGGTTAAAAATGGAAGCCTAAAGATCAGCCATATTTAATTGCTCCATGAAAGTTAATTTGAAAGCGATTCTCCCAAGTGACTGGTAAATCTATTGTACATGACTGTTTGAAAGGAGAAGGGTTTTGCGCTAATAAGAACACAATTAACCTCCGTGCTCCGGGAGAATTAGCCAGGTCTCTGAGGGTTGTCAACACCGAGTGATTCTCAAATAGACCGAATTTACACGTTCTCCAAATGAAAATTCTACACATTGACAGTTGGAAAGAATTCTGTTCCGATTACCGGCAACATCTTCATTTATTGCAGTTCTTCTTAAATATAAAGCATACTGTTTGAAAGAATTCTCTCCATCAAATAATAAAATAGAGATGGATTTTGATGTCCCATTATAAAAGACCCGCTGATTCATTTTATATCACCTCAGCACAATATCTAAATACTATAACATGGAATTTATATGATAGGAGTACTTTTGTGGTATATATTTTGTGTCGTTTATGCTAAATGCATTAGGTGGCATGGCAACTTCCCAGGCATTAATAACATATGAATTGTATCTTGTGTGTACTCGCATGTAACATGTCAGAAAACTGGAAATACTTGTATCAGGATGAAATCAAACTACTGAAATATGAATGAATTCTGAAGCAGCCTTGTTGCATCCTATCATGTTATAATCAGCAGAAGAAGATATGTGGGAAGTTTGATCTGGGTTTGCGCAAGATGAAAATAATTAAATATGAATGAGAACTGGTCTAAATTTATCCTTGATAAACTGCCTGATGATACGGTGAAAGCCATTGTTCTTGTATTTTGTAAGGCTTTAGATTTGTTTCTAAGTGTTCAGCTTTATGAGGTTAGACTGATTTCTAAGTTGTCTGGAGGCATGTGAGGATGATGTAGTTTCTGGTGTCTTAGCTAGTAAATATTTCAGCGATGAAGCACCAGGAGGTATTTTTTGATTCATTACCTAGTGAATCGGCTGGCTGGTATCCTTAAAGCAATCTCTGTACTTTATGTCAGTATGAAATACCCCAGACATGCCAGTACATGATTGTTTGTAACAGTGTTAAATGTCAAATAAATGTCTTTAATTAGCCTCATGGACACAGGGATTGGTTGATTGATTGGTGTTTTAGGCCTTGTTTAAGGGTATGTCACTCATATCTATATGTGTATAACACGGCTGTGTATTTCAACAACAATTCACACTAGCACAACCATAAAATGTGAGGTGTGTTCATACTGTTGTTGGAAAGTTAATATTTCTCCAGTTCTAACTCTAAAACCTCAAGCAAAAAGACAATTGTGTGTTGACTGTATTGGGGATTCCTGTACACTTTATAGCCAATTCTGTCATATCAGCAGAACAAGCTTTCGGTAAGGTGTGGAACCTCAAGAAAGCATAAACAGAATATATCTAATGCCGCTTACCATCATATGAAATGCTGCCAATGAATTGAGACTTTCAACAAATATATCAGATAATGGATGTGTTTGTTTGATTGGGGTTTAGCGCCCTATTTAATGACGACATATAATATGATACCTGTTCTCTAGCACATCCTGTCTTAATCCCACAATCGGCTTCTATTACTGAACAATCGCATTAAATAAAGTAGAACACTGAACATTGATTATGTGTAGCATGTATCTTTCTTGGAATAGAATTATTTCTAGCTTAGCAGTTATTGACCTGTTTAGGCTTCTTATAGCCACATATCCACCTCGCAACGTCACTTATAAAGAAGGTTGAATAATACCTTTAGAGAAGGACTTTTGAGTACAATCACCAACATAATGATGTTAAATAACTCTATCAAACACATCCTTAATTAATCCACATTGTACAGGTCGGCCGACCTGGTATATCCTGGAGTATTTTGCCCACATTAATTTTGTCATCATCAAAATTTAACATAAATATACAAAATGGTTTTTTACACATAAATTTATTCTAGGTTAGAATCGTCTGCAAAGGAGTAAGGAAGGTTGTCAAATGAATGTTGTTAGAAGAGTATACAGTGCTTTTTGTGAAGCTTCACCACATTTTTTCACCATTTCTGACAATTCTGTCCTCAAATAAATCCCCTTGAGCATTCGGTTAAACTCTGATCTAGCAAACGAGCTGCCCCTCTGGACCACTCCTTCTGTGACAAGATCCCCAACTTTTTCTATTCTTATTTGTCTTGAGGGATTTTGATATTTACTTCCCGAGGTCAACTCTGATTTCTTCCCATTCAACCACTCCTGGTTTTAGAAGAACTGGAGGATATACTGTCCATACCTGAAGGAAGCTGTTATTTGGCGGCTCTTGCAGAAGTGCTGTCCAGCTATTTCCTAGTTAAATGATAAATCCTCATCTGTAATTAACTTAAGTTCAAACTGATGGCCACCAGGCTTGCTGGAATCCATGCAGTAAATACCCTATATAATAAATCTATTATTTCTGCCCACTACAGAACTATAGCCCATTTATGACATGATTGTAACGGAAAATGCTGGTGATAGAATGCTGAACTCTATTTGATGGGTGTTTGGTTAGTGTTTGGTGTCTAAAGTGAGAGAATTGTACAGGTCATTATAGACATTTTGATGTATTTATTCCATCCATAACTGACTGTTTAGTTCGAATGGAACATTTATATATTTGCTGTCCTTTCATAGTACCTTATTATTAATTAAGCTTAATAAACTTTTCAGGAATTACTCGAAATTCTTTTCTCAAAATTTTGTATTTTTCCCCCAATTATTGTGGGGTTTACATGACTTGATTGCTGGCTTTAACTGTTATCCTGCTCTGGGCATTCACAAGGCCATAACAGAACCCTTTAGTCTTTATTACATCTCGTTTGGCAGCTTGCAAGCCATTTGATCAGAGTTCATAGATCCTGAAGGGATGTCTTTTCTGCCATGATGTCCTTAACATTGTTTCCTACTCTCACTACTATTTTACCCTCTTTGTGGATTGAATTCAATTTGCTGGGTTACAATTCCCAGGCCCATCACTCTCTTCCTATCTTTTGTACTGTTGGAATCAGGTCAGGGGGACACATTTGAGCCATGTGTCCCCAATGTCCATTAGTCATATTTTTGGCAGGTATATACGTACTGTCTGAAGCTGTGATCTCTAATTTCCCCAATGTTCAACTTTTTTTTGGCAGTATTTGCAAAATTTTTGTCTACAGAATATATAACAAATTGTTCATTATTTTGCTTTTGATCTTGGCAAAGTTCTGTTTGTAGTCATTATATGCCATCCATACAAAGCTTATACGATCCTTTGAAATATCAAGAAACATTTGTTATATTTTATGACAATGAGAACAGCGTACATGTTTGTAGAATCTACAGATTTTTTTCTGGATGAAAATAGAGTAAAATTCTCTTATTTGGTTCCAAAACTTGGCCTTGAGTATGTTTGGTAAACCAACAATTGATTGGCTAATGTCAATAATTTCAGTTATCCATCAAGTTAACTGGATCAAGTTTCCTAATTGGTCCAAAACAAGAAAACATGCAATGTTTCAACTGCAGTATGTTCTAGTGAAATCTTCTCCCTGGCGGATTGAGAAACATTATATGAGCTGGGGAGAAATTTTAGATGTTTTTGAGTTGTGTTTGTAAAGATTTACATTGTTTCCAGTTATGCACATTTTTAATCGCATAGTCCTGGTAATAAGTCATGCATATCCCAAGTTGCCACCAAGTTTTCTTTCATGGCCATGATGTCCATTTGTACTCCTGTACATATTTTTGCATCAGAGTAAGACAGTTTTTGAATGTAAATTCTGTGCCCAATGTAGCATATTGATACCTGCTGTCTAATTCCTTCCTGGTATTTGGTCACTCATTCAAAACAAACACTAATTACTGCCCCATGGAGATTCTTTGGCATTTCATTCATGTACATTAAGAATCGATAGAAATATCTTGCGAAAGAAAATTCATGGAATTCAAGTGATTTTGTTAACATTCTTATTGTGTTAATCTTATGTTTTATTTAATAAAATTAAAATTCCAATTACATAATTATTTCAGTTTATATAGTTTGACTTTTAAAAAGTGTTCTTTATTGTTGGGTATTTAGACAAACATAAAAGTTATCTGAGAGAATACTTCTCATGTAATAATTTCAGACAGAACTATTAGAGTATCTCAGATTTTTACCTTATCTTTGCTCGAGTTCCTCAATTGACAGACAAGGCCTCAAAATAGAACATTTTTCTCATTACTTATTTACTGTACTTGTAATACATACGTTATATAAGACATGCACATACAGTTTATTTTACAGTTTTCAAGGTTCATTTTCGTTCACCATGGTCTTATGTTAGATTTTTATTGCCTTCTTTTATGTCTAACAATGTCTGAACCAGTTTTAGGAGAAATTATCCTTACATTTAATCCATCAATAATTCACAGTTGTTTCCTTATTTGTCTGTCCTGTGATGTAATTGTACAAACCTCATCATTTTTACTTTTCTCAGTGGTAATTACTATTAAACTTTAATACCCTGGAAGTACATAGGACTTGGGGTTGTCTGTCTAATGGCATTTCTTAGAATTAAGATTTCATGAAGGTCTATTTCTTACGGAGACTTAATCCTTCTCTATCTGGTTTGTGTCCAGGCACACTATAGTATGAACAGGCACACTATAGTATGAACATTCGAAGATGGTGGATCCAGTTTTCTTTGAATTTTAAAATTTTGTTTAATTAATATGCCGAATACACAAGAAGTGTAATTTTGAAAAATGATCACTTCATTTTGACTGAATAGTTCAGCATTTATTTTGCTATCACTACAAGACTATCGCCTGATGATGGCATAACAAATGCTGAAATATTTATAATAGTGTAACATGTTACTCCTCAATGGAACTTAAGGCTAATATGCATAGCCGAGCTAGGCTTGAAATAATTTGCTGACTTTGGTTATAAGGCCATCTGGATAGGGGTAGTTGTTCTGTAAAGTACCAATGCTGTCTTTGCTTTGTACTGGAGGAAAGTTTAACTTTCCAACAATAAAGCATTGTGTAAAACACAAATCAATCAATCACTCAATTTTGGCTATGCATGAAAAAAGCTGTCTGTTTACTTTGGCAAACTGGCACATCTGACTAAGAGCAGTACATGTATTTATTGAGTCTAGTCCTAAGAATATTCATTTGCGAACAGAGAAAAATTCTTTGAATTACTCTTGAGAATGTTTTTGAACACCAATCAATCTGTGAAGCTCATGCCCCTTACTTTTGAAACTTTTGAGAAATGGTAAGATTTATAATGAATAATGATACATGTAGGTTGATTAGGGGAAGGATTAGCTTTGTCATGGTTATATCTGAGGTTTAGTAGTTACTCTGTAGACATGATAGAAGCCTGAAAGGAGTCATTTGTTGACTAGTATTTAGATAAAGTTTTTAAGTTTGTAACTTGCATAATAAATTATCTTGTGGTTAAATATTAAATGCTATGTGGGACCAATCCTTTGAAATTCATTACAATGGTTCAGGACATAAAGTGTTAATTGCAAATCAGTTCAATTCCTGAGGATAGGCATTGAAAAACACAAAGCCAAATCTTTTTATTTACCTAACACCTTATGATGTACTGTGCATCATTAATTCCATGATGGTCTAGTCTAAATGCCCATTTCTCCAGTAAAATTCTTTATTGATGTACAGTAATTGTATATATGTATGGCCTTCTTTATTGTGATTTATAATTTAATGAGATCAGCAAGTTATACCCCCCTCCGCCATTAGTGTAGTTTTTGTGTCAATGTTTATCTAATGCCAGCATTTTGGTTATATTATTATCCCCTACTACGGTACTATGACATGGTAAATCGTGTTTTGAATGTTCAATGCATCTAAGTTTGTTTTGCAAATTGGAAGTCTATTTTCGCAGATCTCAGAATAATAAGGCAGCTGAGTTTAGTGTTAAAATAAACTATATACATCTCATGTTTGTGGTTTTTTTCCCTCCATTCTATTTATGGCATAGATCTATAGATTGTCGCTTGGTGCTACCAGCATCTTCTATCTTTCAGGCTTAGTTGACAGTTTAGTCTGCTAGATCCTAGATTTTAAGGTATATGTTAATTTTCACAGATGTTATGTAACACACCTCAGATTTTCCATGTTTTTTTTCAAGTTTCCATGCCATGACTACATAGTCCCTATTCCATAGGCTGTTTATATTTACAATCATCTTGCAAGTTTTTCTGAAATTTTGCTTGACTACTATATGGTTTTTCTTCTGATTTCAGTATTGTTGTTTTGGTCTTACCATTGTTTACTTATTTATTTATCTGATTACAGGCTCAGTTGATAGCTCAGTCCATTGGCCAGGCATTTCAGGTAGCTTACCTGGAATTCCTAAAGGCCAATGGCATCGAAGACCCAGGTATTATGAAGGAGATGGATTACCAGGATGTCCTTAATCAACAGGAGATTTATGGGGAGGAGCTTAATCTCTTTGCTAATAAGGATTATCATAAAGAGGTTAGTGTTAAAAAAGAAAATTCTTGTTGATGTTAAGGTTAGTTGAGGTCTGATGTTTCTTGAGCTATTGGCCTAAACTAAGCAACTCTGATATTACTTATTAATTGTTTGTTTGATTAGAGCTTTACTTTATACTTAGATTTATACTTCTTATCATATCCTGGCACGTCAGTCCAATGGGTAATAAATGGAACCACCCTTGACATCACTGGCAACAAACAGGATAATCACAAAATGGAAAACAAGGAAGCCATAATAATAGATTGGCAATCTCTGTTATGAAAGAAGGGAACAATCAACTTATCATGAATTAGTTGTTGGCATATCACTCCTACTTAGACTGACAGTAATCTCTGATTCTTCTCCAAAACTGCATAGACTTTTATTTCTATTGGCTATCGAATGGCTTAGGCTCGTTACAGCGAAGAACTTGTTCATTCCAGTATCTATCGCCAATGTATTGCATATTTAGTTTTCATTTACCATTGTCAATCGAAACATAACAGATTTTCGTAAAACATATCATACTCTTAAAAAATTGCTTTTAGTGGTTTGTTTTTTTTAAAAATTAAATTATGTCAGCTTTAAGCTTTTAATACAACCAAGTCTATCCAATTTTACTGTTTTACAATTTTACAATCTTATCTGATTAGTGCACATAGATCAGATTTATGACCTATTTGAACCATTTTTCACGATAATATCTTCCCATCCATTTGTAGCTGAATTTTCTGAATTGTTCATACAAATCTATGATATTTGTCACAAAATATCTGTTGAAAGCATGTAAGAACTAATGGATTCCTGTTTTCGAGCATAAAGGAGCACCTCACACCAAGCTCATTTCAACAATTTTTTTTTTCGTTGGTATTGAATAGCAAGGTGTTGATATTCTTTGACTATTGGTGCATTAGTGGGATAAGCTTTAATGTCAAATATACCATAAATTCTACTAACTGGCCAACCATCGATACAAGGAAAAATCAACATGTATATCATATTCCTAGTCCTTAATAATTTGAGTGGACTAGAACTTTGTAGCCTTTTTTCTACAGTGTGGCTGTGGTCATTCCGAGCTTCCATTGGACTATATTGTGTGTATGAAATACTATTGTTATGCAGCCCTGATCTCTTTGACTTCCATTTCATTTTGATGAGACACAAGTTGAATGGGTTATGGAAGCAATCCAATTTGATCAATACACCCTAGTCATTCTGCTTCAGTCTAATGCCACTACTGTTACGACTTAAGATATTCCAGTCACAATCTTCAAGAAAACCGATTATTTATTTGCCAAAATTAATCAGTTTAGAGATCTTTTAGAAACCTGATTTTGTGGCATAACTGAATAGTCTTACAACCTTTAAGATATTAACTGTTTTCTCAAATAATGCTTCCAATACATAACCTAATGCACTAGACCAATTTATATTGAATTTCAGTCTCAAAGAGCTTTCCTCGGAAACAGACAAATGGCCTGTAAATAATAGATTTACCTGCTATTTTATCACAACAAAAAACACTGTATTCCTTTAAAATGCAATAAAAGATTTTGATTTGATGGAAGGCACAATTGTTTGTTTAAAAATGATTTAAAGCTGAATTGGGATATAGATGTAAGAAGAATAAAAATAGATTGATAGGGTGCTTGTCCTATCAATACGTATCAATCTGAACGGTTTGAAAAATTAACTAAAACCAAGTAATTGCTATGATTTGTTTAAAGTTAGACTTGCTGTCTTAGCAGTATATACATTGTTAGGGGAGGTGCCAAAAATGGTGTAAATAATTTGGTGTTGAAATAAGTGGCCTCTTACAAAATTTCCATAATCTCTTGGACAAGTCTAAAACGGCGTAAGCAAGGATAGGCTGAGTTATTCAACACCAGAACACTTCCGAATCTCTTTAAATCAATTTGGAAAAGTGTTCTGTTTCCTGTGTAACCCATTTAAGCGGAACTTAGATAAATACTTTGTGGCCGCTGGCATTTTCCTTGCTTAACCTATGCAAACCTGATTGGAGGAAAGTGCAAATTTGGCAGCCTTCCCTCAAACCATTTTCTTGAAATTTTACCCGGCTGTGAACATGTATGCATTAAGCACATGTTGATGGCTGAGATGGGAATTATGGGGTTGAAAAATACTCTATTAATATATGTTATTATGGGAAGAACTGGATGGGATTGCTCCCAAGTTCTACAGAGGACCAGATAGTTGTGCAAAAGGAGACAACTAAAAATAAAGAATAGACCCTGTCTGGAAGTGTGAAAAGTTCTTATTTTTGTACATTTGTTAAGTAATCTTGTGAGGGCCACATACGGTATACAGAACAATGGTGGACTTTTGTCCTCAAAGGATATTAGTTGATCTTAATTAAAAAGGAACACCACAGTTATATTAATAACAATAGAAATTGCTTTTTGCAATTTATATAGATATGTATTGAACAGTTTTAATTTATGGTTAAGTGAGAAAATATTGACTACACCGAGATAAAAAAAAAAGATGTCCACCCTCCAAAGGCACCACTCAACAAAATACTTATATAATTGAAATGTTTTTGCCAAGACTTAAATTAGTTAGAAAGTCTAACATTTGATTGCCATTTATATACAGGTAAATGTCTCAAATTTAAATCAATTACAATCCATTGGCATTATATTGAGAAAGAAACTGAGAAAAAAACAGACTATATTTAGTTAAATCTGATTAAAAACACATTTCAATGCATTATATTCCATTAGGTTCATTTTATCATGTGCAGAGTTCTATTTATCTCATGATCTCTCAGGCAGCCCTTTATGTAATAAGACTTCACCAATCACATAGCTTTTGATTCCGATTTCCATCTTGACTACTCAAAATGTTCAGTGGCGGTCTATTTATAATCCAGCTCGATTGATATTGATATGATCAGATTTCCTCTGTTCTTGCATCAAAGATATCAATATTTGCTTGATACGACAATTAAACATTGATCCTGTGAAAATGCAAGTACACATGAAAAATATTTACACGGCTTGACAATGCCACGGATCCTGAATACCTAGTGGTAATGGTATCAATGGGTTCAAAACCGTAATTATTTGTTCTATATGTTTTACTGTTAGAAAAACCTCTTCAAAACATATGGCACCCTTTAAAAAATAATGGAAACCATTCAAGAGTTTTGACAAAAAGGAGTTTTAATCATGAGCTGGGCTTTTTGCTAGAACAGAGCAGTTGTTATCTATTTGTTAACCAAGTCCAGATGGAACAGACTGATTTGTCCTTGTAAGAAACTACAGAAATATGAAACCTAAAAAATATTGAACTAGTTCTTCTGCTATTCCAAGAAAATACAGACATTTCATTGTATAATTGTCTGTTTGAGCAAAGAGAATTCATTGTGTTTCACATAAAGTGATGCAGATATCCAGAGAAAAAATTGTCTAAATGATATTCTGTTTTATTACGAGACTTCATTCATATCATATCCAATATTTAAACCGTATCCATAAAACATATCCAATGGAAAAAAAGCAAAATAAAATCGCTTGTATCAAACACGAAAGAACTCCATTTTGAAACTTTGCGGTTTTAAATATTTTCAAAGTAGAAAGTATCAAAGTAATGAATAATTTTTGTTATCCCAAAATAACGAAAAACCTTCCATTAAAGAAGCAGGGCAAAAGCCGTTGGCCATAATGAACACTATAAACCCTTGACAAGTATCATTCCCAAATTTAGGAAAGGATAAGAACCATATTTCCTGTCAATATTTGTGCAAATGTATGTGTCATGTTCGCCTTTTGGAACGCTAATCAAAGCTCTGAGGGTAGTCTTTGTGTTAGAGTATAATGTGTCTAGACATTCTTATGTATGTGAGAAACAATGATGTAAGTTAATGAGGTGTAGAGGGTGTCCCTGTCTCCTTCCATCAGTCACAATTATTGCCTCTAGATTCTCACTAAATACATTAGTTCCATTGATCAGACATTCACACAGTAGTTTTATCCGCAAGTAAACAAAGACGACTTCAGTGACTGTAAAAATGTGGTAATTAGGCTGTCGTCAGATCACAGAACTGGCTGCACTGATATTAGATCTGTAATCGACAATTCCACATAACCTGAGGTAACTATTCTGACCACAATGAAGTAGCTAGATCTGTCAGATGATGTCCCATTCAGTACCCACCGGGCTTCTGATTCCTCAATAAAAAGTTGCAAAAATTGAGCATGGCAGATTGAAGGCGATGTCATTTAATGACTTCCACTATCAAAAGTTGTCTGGGGGGAACTGTGGGCAGTTTAGTGTATGCCTAAATGACCTAAAGCCTTGTCTTTAGAAGGAATGGTCTGAATGGAAGAAGGGATGGATGTAAATCAATTGTGGGTGTTTGTGCAATGACAGAATTAGTGGCCACTTGCTGATTGCATTCTCCACACATCTTGTGCAATGACAGAATTAGTGGCCACTTGCTGATTGCATTCTCCACACATCTGACTCACATGACCTCTTTGGCTAAGCCCACTTTATACTGTAACTCTTCTAAAAACTCATAAAGTAGACTGTAATCAGAACTTTTGCATTTAAATAATTAGATACATGTAGCATGAGACAAACTTTCTATACTCTGGAATCTAAGTAACTTGGAGTATTTGCTGTAAGTTTGTGTTATTTAATAAGTGTTACTCTATTGAACAGGAACTTGCCTTCAGGAATGCCCTGTGACAAATACACTCAGCCATCATGTGAGTGAGAAAAAAATTACATGGATGAAAAAAGAGAGCATATGTGTTAAAAGGCCTCATGTGACATTAAACCAAATAGACATTAACAATTCAGTTACAGAGATATATAATCATGCTTAAGAATTTCAAAGCATTTCTTAACTTTTTGGTTCATTACATTTATTAGATTTATTCTAGTCTAATTTTCCCGAGACCTAATACATGGTCTTTCTGACCAGAAGTCGAGCCAGGTCTGAGTGACTGGTTCAATTTCTTGATTAGCAAGTACCCAGTGTACATCAGCCTAATTGTTTACCTCGCCTTATTGGTTAGATTTAATTATGTAAGGACATTGTCAAGTCTGACAGTTACCAAATGGCAATACAACCATTCAAGAAATCTATGGGAATTTATGGCCATGGACTTTTACAGTTATTCTCTTCATAAATGTCATGCTCAGATCTTGATTACTACTAAACTATTACCCAGCATCAGTTTGCATGTAACTCCTAGATGTAACAATTCACATTAATGTTCAGTTCAATTTGTTGTTTTTACTCAAAATATGAACAATAGGTTCTTTAATCATTGTATAAACCTAAACGTTGCTATCTACAATGAATATCATAGTCTTTCGATTTGATAAATATACAGTAATTAAGGTTTGATTTAAAAAGAAGTTTAAATTTGAGTTTTTATCCCGTCAAGAATGCACTTCAAGTTTTTTTCTAATATTTACCAAAGCAATATGTACATGTAGCTGAGATTATAGGATTGCATCTCTGTTAACAAGAAATCATTATGTCAAAGACTTTATATTTGTGAAGACTTTGAACTTTTAACAAATACACGATTTTATCAAAATTAAAATAAATAAATAGTATTCCACAGACTATATTTGAACCAGAAATAAAAAAATAAAGAGAAACACACCGTTATAAACTGGCCACAAAAAACCCAACTGATTCTGGTGTTTACACTGCGTTATTGAATGTTGACGACTCACTTTTATCTGCAAATGGCTAATAAGTGTATAAAATTAAATTACTGATTGCCCCTTATCATTCTCTGTTACACCACAGATTCTGCTTTCCTTTGATCTTCCCATTTCCATAACTCCAAAAGTCTCTTGCCTTGAAGCGAAAAGGCAGTTTCCTTTTGACCTGTTGACCTGATGAAGTGTCTCTCTCAGAAGCAATACTTGATGTAGGCTTACTTCCATGAAGTCAGTGTAAAAATAAAAAAAGTTTATTTTTCTTTCCAAGACAGGCCCAAGGCTGTGATTTATTGGTGAACGTATTGGACTACTTATCTTACTTCGATGTACCACTCACATAGTCATGTCCGTCTGATGTCCAAAGTTGTATGAATGAGTGACATGGTGAGGCTCCTGAAATCTAAGGGGTGGTTTAAACAAAGTTTCCTCATGGTTTTCCACTATGTTTAAGCAAGAAACAGTTTGAAATGGACAATCCCTCGTCACATAAATGCAAAATCATTGAGTAGAAAGTTAAACCCCAAACAATCAATCAATGGCTCCAATACACTTATGATATGACTGGCTAAGGCGTTGTATCTGGTGCTCAGGGGGACTGTGTTCAGACACCCAAATACTTGTGGTGTAAGCTTCTGAGTGAATAACACATGATATTCAGAAATTTAGCTGGTGAGAAAAGCTACTTTATTATATTGGGACAAAATTATTGGTAGCAGGATTTTATAAGTATTCTTTACATTAGTCACAGATTACTTTCTTGGATTTGTCAATATTTCCAAACATCTTGTGTGTCCTTTGATCTTGGTCCTTTTTCTACAAGCATCTGTAAACATCATTGATGCAGAGAGAACACAGTAAGTTTTGATACAGACCTTTTTGACAATTGGGCCTGGTAACTTGTTGTTCTTACAGATTGCTTTTGATCATTTTTGTGTATGTCAAACACGTACTTTAGAAAAAAGGCAAAAACATAATTGAATAGTCCACAGTTTTTATTGTATCAAATTGAGTCATATTTTTAAGATCTTGTGATTTAAAAAAAAATAATAATGTATTAGTGCATCCCTCTAGTTGTCCTTATCTCTTGATGTTTTCTGGCTCTGCCTCCCCACATTTGTAATCTTCCCCTACTTTGAATCCCTTGTCAGTCCTTGATGTCAACAGGCAGTAAATTTAATTCTCTCAATTTCCTTCTCTGTCTATCAGAGGAGGCCCAAATGAGCAATTGGTCCCTGGCTACCTGTTGGCTTGATAGATTTCCCTTGTAACCAGCATAAGTTTACATTAATGGCTGTCATTTGATCAAGCTGGGAATTAAATACTTGATTAACAGCCAGACGCCATCTTATCAACACACACCATGTGCCACCATTTCATATCACTGATCTCTTGTCATGCTCTATTTTTAGCTTGTTTGTCAGTTATATATTGAATTTATATAGTTAATTCTGCATTGCTGACGTCAAGTGTCACTGTGCTATTACGTCTGAAAAGGTACCCTTAAACATTGGTCAATAAGACCAACACCTTGTCAACCTCTTATAATATTGAAGATTTTAACATAATTCAGTAATACAAAGTGGTTACTCTGATACTTTTCAATTCATTCAGTCATTTTAGTTAGAACCTACTTAGAAATACTATCTGGATATGTGTCATTCCCTTGATCATGGCCCAGTGCTGTGGCTTAATGGTAAGTGAGTGCACTCTCTAAGCCTACTTAGATGTACCATTTACAGGACCGAGTCCGTCTGTCGACCCTCACGTACATGAGTGAGTCACAGGAAATGGCTGCGCCAATCACAAGGGTGCTTTTAACGAGCTTTCCTTGGGTTTTACACTGTTATAAGGCAAGGAACAGTGTGAAATGGACAATCCGTTGTTATATAAGTAAAATACCCTTGAGTACAACGTTAAACCCCAATCAAACAATCAAGCAAACCCTTGATCATGACTTACTTCCACAAAGCAATTTCTAACTTGAGTACAAAATTACACATTTTGTATAATACAAGTTGATTGACACGTAGATGTGCATGTAGGGACTAGATTATGTATATTAGATTACTAGATTATAAATATTACATTTATAAAAAGAAAACTCATTGAATAAAATGTGTTTTAAATTTGTTTAAAAATCATTAAAATATGTTCAAATACAAATGAAGATAATATTTTGCAAGATAAGTTTGAGAAAGGTTTAATATCAGAATCCAAAAATGCTTTTTTTTGTGTGTTATGTCTCTAAGGCACCATTTGAGTAATACAGCACAGGGTTCCCTAATCCAGGACCTGATTTCATAAAGCAATTTCTGCAAGTATTAAATTACACATTTACAATAATACCCTTTATAATAACACATAGCAACCAGATTTTTTCTAAAAAAAAATCAACAAACACTAAATGATTAGAATGTATTTAAAAATCATTGAGATATGCTTCAATGTTTCTGAAGCTAACATTTCGCAAATACAAGTAGCATGTTTTTGGATGTGGTCACTCTTAAGATATGGGTATATATCTTTCATATTGCACATAGGAAATACTGACATCTGGTGGAAAATTTCTGATCTTGTCCTTAAAGCTTGTTATTTTGTTGAATACTTCTGTCTTTGTTGTTGATGAATATGTATGTGTTTTTTTTATTCAGGTGATCTGTCCAAAGTTGAAGAGTGAAGTATTAGGTGTGGTTATAGTGGAGTCCGGCTGGGGCTCTATGGTTCCTACTGTGGTGTTAGCTAACATGGCACCTAATGGAGCTGCTGCCAGATGTGGACAACTCAACATAGGGGATCAGATTATCTCAATTAATGGCGTCAGTCTAGTGGGACTACCCCTCTCAGCGTGCCAGAACTACATTAAGGTCAGTACCAGACTTTTCTCACACTTATTTGGATTCAAGAATTGGTGGTTCCTTCATCTATGATACGATATCTGTCAATTACATAATTACATTGCTACAATATATAAAAGAAGAGCCAATCAAATAACTGAACAAATTGGGTCATGGCTCTGATGCTTCAGGTAACCCAGCTGCTATGATCAGATCACCTCCAGATCAAAAACTCTTCACTCAGCCAGAAGTAACTATGCTTTTGCATCATTGAACTAAGTTTTTTCTCAAAGTTAATTTTAAAAAAAAGTTTTCTGATAAAAAAAAAGAAGCAAAAGAAGATCAAAAATCATGACCAAATAGCTGAATGGCCCAAGTGTGTTAAGAGGCTTCTGTATTTAATCTACTTAATGTCACGATAGGAACCATATTGGTAAAATCTGTAGACATATTGGAGTCTCAAACATACCCTGATAATACATGAAACCTTAGTTTGGCAAACAGCTTTCTTATCTGCTGAGAAATAAACAAGTCTTAGCTGACTGAGTTTATATTTCAATTAGGTTTCATTATCTGTTTCATTAGTTGGTGGGTTCTCAAAGCCAAGGGGCAACATGAAGCCGATTTGTTTGTCTCTATTCTGTCTTGTCATGGTTTAATGAGAAGGAACTTTTTCTGTTTGTATAACATTTGATAAATACTGTGTAATTTTTTTATCCGTCAAAAACCAAAAGGGCCCTCTGACAAAGCGCAGCTTGTTTTGAATTCGGTAAAGCTGTCCTTACTTACATGTAGCAATGAAGAAATATTAACATTCAAACTTGATCAAAACACTTTAGTTTTTGGCTGTGCCAGTGTCTGTTATAGATGGACTACATCGCCATCATATAAGTGAAATACCCTTGAGCACAGTATATAGGTGGTATATATAGCCTGTTTTACATATCTCGAATCCCTTAAAACCTTTCATTTATTATTCCTAATGGACTTTACTGAGTTGCAAAAGAACAAATCAGAGTGATGAATATGCAGAAAATAAATAACATGACAAATGATGGAGACATAAGTTTCGTTTGATAGACTTTACTTGCCTGCTACAGAATTTCTCCAGTTAGTTAAGGACTACTAGTGAGTTAACAACTTGGGGAGGAGTTTCATTTGGATTTCACTTCATTTTCTATCCTTCTTTCTATCTGTATGTTGTCTCAACTTTGCTTGTAATAGTACGTCTTCAACTTTCTCACCCCACCCGTGGCTAAGTGGTAGGGTCGCAGGGTTGGTTTTTACGAGGTTTCCTCCGGGATTTAGCGCCATAATAAGACTGTGTACAGTGTGAAGTGGACAATCAGTCGTCATATAAGTGAAATACCCTTGAGTACGACGTTAAACACCAATCAAACAAACAAA
>JARFOD010110857.1:0-15462 GCA_031763545.1 Mopalia muscosa
ATTCAGAAGTTGTACATCCATAACAGTCGTCATGTCTTACTAATTCACCAGCTTCTAAATGCCACTCAAACAAGAAGATTATTGTCATCAATGAACTGACAGATAACTCGACCATTCGAGTCGGACTTGTCGCTACCCCACAAGGTACAGTGGGCATTAAAATACCCGCAAAAGACAGACGACTTGTTGCAAAAGTTTGATAGAACAGTAAAATCATCTTGAGACACGGGTCATAAATGCTAAATATGTTTATTGTTTTTTTATTCTGGCAAACGACTTGTATAGCTTGGCATTCTATTGATGTGAAGCTCGGTCAGGTCAGACTACTATACGCTAAACCGTCCGTTAGCAAAATAGCCAAGCGACCCCTGTGTCCATCTCTATCATTACGTAGTATATTGTAACCGGACATGGTAAAATTCAAGTTCGGTTTTAAAAAACTTTCTTGAATACAGATATCATCATGCTTGACATCCATATTACTTACATAATGTTTGAATTCTTGACCGTGCGATTTTAAGCTACAAATGTTCTGATGTAATATGGTTAAACACATGTAAAATATATTATTCTAAAATCCATTATTTACTGCCAGAAGTCTGCACTTGTAGCAATTTACCAAGATTATCGGCATTAATTATGTTCGAACCTAAATGTGTGGAGGCACAGTTAACAATAGCAGGGAGTTTATCAATTGTTTTGTCAATTTTACACATCGACAATAATACCTCCGATATGAAGGCAATGACTTTTACCATGACTTGATCGGGGATTATAGAATCAGTTTGTGTGTTAGCTGAAGCAGTGGTCTGAGTAGCTACAGACCGGACTGGCACATTATTATTTACCAGCTGGTTAGGTACACTCCTTGTCGTCACCTGTGGTCTACTCAACAGATTGGGTCTTTCTTGACTAGGAACTGCAATTATATCGTTCTCACACGGAGGAGAGCTATCAGTAGGCTTTAGGACTTGGACGGCTTGAGAATATGTTATTTTTTGCTTTACTTTGATAGACTGTACTTTGTCAGCTTGTTTTTTGACTGGACAACCCCTGTAAGGTGCGGAATGATCAACATTACAGTTACAACGACGTGGGGTATTGGACTTTTGGTCACAGTCTGTATATTTATGTGGTCCTCTACATTGAGGACACCAGTTTTCCCACGGCAATTAACGGCCCGGTGTCCCATTAATTGGCAATTGAAGCATCACGCAGCAGGTGGTATATACTCTCGGACTCTGAATTTCTGACATCCTAAAAAAACCCTCAGATGGCAATGATTCAAGGTTAAATGTCAGTAAAACTGAACTAGTTGGTATTTTATCACGGTCTTTTGTTAATCTCTGGACTGTTGTTACTTTGTACTTCTTTATAACTTTAAAGAGATCAGCTTCACCAAAATCTTCTATATTGCCAATTACTCCAATAGGATTAAGCGGACCATTGGATGTGCAAACGACATCTACGTTACAAATACTAGACATGCCAAGAAGGGATTTAACTTGTTTTGGGGAATTACACTTGATCAAAAATCTACCCCGAGAAATAGTATTAATCACTTTTACAGCACCGATTTTCTTACCCAGAGCTTTGCCAAACGTCCAAGGAGGAATTTTTTGTAGCGAGGTCTCTCCGACCACTGGGGACATAACAACTGAAAACTCTTCGGAACTAGTTTCTTGAGTCTCGGGTTTAGATCGTTTACCAACAGACTCTCGGGATGGCGATAACTGGGTGTCAACCAGTCGTCGTTTCCGCTCAGGTTGAGCCGAGGGGAGAGCCAAAATGGTTTCCATATCACTCTCGCCTTCGCTGCAGGTCTCCGCCCTGGAGGACGGGACCGAGGACGCAGCCAGCATAGCTGGCTGTTGGGAAAACTACCTACTATATAATAACCTTACCGTGCCAAAGACAAGGGAATTATCACAAGACTGTTAAAGAGATCTTCTGGCACAGGGGCGACTCTAAGCGCGGGAGAATGACAAAAGGAGCCATGTTAGTAGTGCTGAAAGTACTGTGCAAACTCAGGCTAGTCCCAAAACCGGTTTCCCCCCACCCCACCCGATAAATAGCCCCTAGGCCAACCTGTCCAATGTACAACGTGAACCCGAATCAACTATAAGTAGTTACTCAAAATAAACACAAAAAATATTCAAAGTAATCAAAACAATTTAGTATGAGGAGACAAAGGAAACATATTTACAAACATGATATGTATAATCAGCACGTAGCCAATGGTCAAACAGGCCGAGTAGAGCTAGCATAGGAGTAGCTATGATAAACACGTCTGCACACCACGAAGTCCCCAAGCGAGTCCCCCAAATTGTGAATAAGGGAGACTCATGAGCTATTTATAGCTATAGTGATGCACATGCACACTGACAACTGTCAAACTCACCAGTTTCCCGAACGCTTTACGGATTGGGCCCTGAAAATTGTAATCCCGGTATACAATGGAAGTATTTCGTTGATCCGGTATTTCGTTGATCCGGGATTTCGTGGCGCTGTGTTTTGGATTACCAGCTGTTCAAGGTAGCCGAAATCCCATTATACAAGAGTAATTTAAACATACTAGTATACATAATCTTAAGATTGGACGGATTGGAAGCACTACGCTAATGCTGCCTTGAGAAATCGTTCTTTCGCGTTTGGCGACGAGAGCAATGCGGTATTGTGGCATCTCACCCAGTGTCAGCCAGACAAGGGTTTCACCAGGAAATCGAGCTTTTCTATTTTTTATTTTCCAACAATTTGATAATAAGCAATGCTGTCTTGACTTAGCACTGGCGAAAGATAATCTTTCCAACATTATCCAGACCCTTCACATGTTAAGGTTGTACAAAATTATTAATGGAATACACCTCCGTCAATTTGGTGAAATTCGCCTAAGCACAGCGTAAAACTCCAATCAATGAATGAACCAGTAAATCATTGGTTTATTCCCCGTGTAACCAGTCTTTTGACTTTGGCGCTTTTAGAGGCTCGTTGTTCCTTCTCGTTATGAAATGACCCTAAAATGTGAATTGTTCTTCTTGGCGTATCCATAACAACCAAACAATTGAATGGTTCTGTAGATCTCGGTGATATCCATTATGGAGTTTGATTGGATGGATGAGTTGTAAGTTAGTACAATGGTTGCCTTATGAGAGATTTCACCATGAGATATAAGTATTTCAGTTTAACAAAGTTTTTACTTGAATGTGGCCAGAGGCAGCCGTGATATGAAACATGATGAGCTTCGAGCGGCACTCAAACCCCAAACACCGCTATACGGTATGACAAAATATTGATCAGTTACGATAAACTATATGATTCTGAAGAGGATTACGTTTGCCCGGCTTCGACGTGCAGAGGAGCTCTTTGGTCAACTGTATTCTCGCTTCAGTTTCTATAGTAGAGAGGCTAAGACAACTCTCGTTCGCTATGCTCATTCTAAAATAGAATCGATTCGACTTCATTCGTCGAGACATTGACTCTAAGATACCCGCAGGTGATCCTGTTTTTTTTTATTTGTTTATCTGCGACAAAAGTCGCCCCAAATATTGGCGGAAATTTATGCCCGATGGCCCGGCAGAGCGTACGAAAGTTGTCTTAGTCTTGTCCACTATAGAAACCCTCGCGAAAATACGATTGCGCTATGCCAGGCCATCATGCATTAATTTCCGTCAATATTTCGGGCGACCTTTGTCACGGATTATCAAATAAAATAAGTGCAAATAAAGATGGCCCTTGTGTATCTCGGGGAAACTTGTAACCTCATCTTGTTTGATACGAGTTACATCCAATGGGATTTCCTTACTCTTACACATAATGACGAAGCAGCACAAAAAAGCCAAAGCAAAAAACAAACTCTACATCTGTCATGATAAACAATTTTCGTTCAAGATACTTTTTCCCATATGCGGGATAAAATTGTTTTTATTTTCCATATTTTAAGGATTTTCAATCTGTGAAAAACAGTTTGTGGAACAAAATTTACAAATGAAAACGTAAGTCGAATAAAGGTAGATGTGGTATTAACTGCTTCCCATAGTTGAGTTTATTTAACGTGTTAAAGTGATTTTAATTCTGGACCGTGACATAACTCTTTCAGTTTATTGAGATATGTCCGAACAAAAAGGGCTTTCATGTAAACAAGTACTTGCGTCGTTTCCATATATTTGTATCTATATATTTCTATATCATTGCATATAACGTTTCTAGCGAAATGTTACAATACTGTTTTAAAACATATTTATGAAATATATTACTTATATGTACAAAAGTTTTTATACCATGGAAAATGCAGAAGACTCCAGGTACATGTCCTACATTTTAATGAATATAATAGCCTATTGCATGGTTCAAGGGGATATTTCGCAAATTCGCATATAGTATACATTATACACATGTTTTTCTGTTAAACTGTAGTGGTGATGCAGAAAAATTCCGTACAACATTTTAAAATTGTAAGAACAAAATTAACCTTTGTTAACGAGTTAAGGTGTACTGAAATAATAAACAAGTACATGTCTATAAACAACTGCCATCAATCATTTTTCTCACAAAATATTAATTCCATACATCATCTATTTTATTCCAGTAAGTTGTTGGTATATACCTTATGATACAGTGCCCAGAGACAACTATTGTTGCTAATAAGGTTACTTTGCAGCCAAGTGAAATAACAATAATATTTCGTCTTGATATTCAAAGTTGTCAGTTCTCTCTATATATACATTTGAATCCCAGTGGAGGTATATATATATATTATTAATTATGCCGCGGATGTACGGGGGATTGTTTGCAATTCGAATTTTTGAAATGGCCACCAGATAAGAGAACCTACCAGGATTCAATTTACTGGAAAACATGCTGTATGTATGTTCCTAAGGAACGGGTGGTTCCCTATTGCCCTGTGGACAAACAGGAAACCCACCACTGGTTTGTTGTGACGTCGTGTCACTGAGAATTTTTCTACATCTAGAAGACGCCTTTCAAATTGTCATTTTTTGTCATTTATGTGGATAATGATTTCCTTCCACCCTTTAAGGGAATTTGTCATACGATTTTTTTTATTTCAAATGTGTTCACAATATGTTAGCAGGTCCTGGAGCGTTAAGCAACAGTTCTATTATGACCAAACAAAATATCAAAGTTTGAAATCCACGCAGTAGTCTTGAAGAGTTACAATCTCGAACTGTCGTCTGTGTTTCCTTTGGGGGCTTGGTGAATTTCATTCCTCCACACCGTGGGAAGTTTTCCGGTTTCTTCGGGATATCTGAGTCCTCTCCTACTTTAATTAGCATGGCCATTCCTTGCAGAATATGTGAATCCACGTGACAGTGAAAGAACCAGTAGCCTGTATAACAGAGATAATTTTATGTGTAGGAGAAAAGGCGGGAAATATCTTTTAAGAATTCATTACAGACAATTTTTAACTGGTTTAAACTTGGCTCTGCTGTGAAAATTAGTTTCTCATCAACCTATGCAGAAAACATTAATAGTAGTATAAAATATATTTCAATCATGTTTCAAAAACACCCTTGAAGTCAATTATTACCACAACACAACCTGGAATAGTCCTCATTGGTTTGCAACAATAACCTACTACCACAACAACGTTAGGAACATTCGCTATGGCAGTAATTATATTTCCACTAAGAAAAAGTCATCACATTCATCGTTCCCAAGTGGGTATTTAATAAGTGTACTATTGTTAATTTTTTTACCATAACGAAACGGTATGGGAAAGTTCTTGCAATAACTGTTAGATAAATGCTCGCATTTCACAGGGAGATTTTTTCGCAATTACGTTAACTCATAGTGTTTAACATATAGGGAAACTGCATTCGTAAATGAACTGCAAGACAGCACTTCAGTGATTTCGAAAACGTAGTATGAATATTATAACGAATCCGAGATACATGGCTGTTTGTCAACTATAGACAGAGAAGATAAGTTCACATTTTAGAAAACCGGGTTTTGATTTTTTTGCGAACATTTAGTCCAGTTGTCCACCATATACCAACAAAGCAAATAAGTAATAAATAGCACATCCACATTGCCATTATGGAAGCCAGATAAAACCATGTCGCCCCATCGATCCATATTGTAAGATCATTATGTCAAAAATATTTTTTTTCAATGTATAGATATTTATTTTGTCGCACACACATGTATTGATGTTTGTGTATATGAAAAAAATCTTAGTTTACCAAGGATTCGAACTCGAGGTTTCTTGAAAGCAGGGTCAGTGTTCTAACCAACTGAGCTTCAATGGTGAATTTTCAACGAATTCGTACTTAAATACATTATTTTATAGTTAACTGAAAGTGTATATACTTACTATATACTCTCTTCATTAATTAAGTAATTCCATACATTGAAATGATCCAGTGTACCAGACAGCTATCGCGGCGAACGTCGTGAGGGAGACATACGACTTTGTCCCGCTTCCATGCCCAACGTATGTAAACAAAAATATCACTTGGACGACAACATTTAGCCTCGCCTAAATGACCTTCTCACATATATACATATTTCGAAAATACTCGACAAAACCAAACCCCCTGCCCTCCATTTAGTTTGAGGACGATGCCGCCATATAAGTTAAGAAACCTTGAGTATGACATAACACCCCCACTCGATTAGTCTTTTTCTTTTACCAGGATTGTTGGCGATTAGACGGATGATGACGTAACCTCCATCAGGTACGTTAATCGTGTCTTTCCACGGGGGATTAATTAAGTTCCTCTTCAGTTGGCCTTTGGTCTCTAATCTCTCCACCTCACTCATCGTTAAAGACGCTCCCATCTGAAATGAAAAATATTCAGGGCTAAAATTGCATGTTCTCCATTTCTAATAGGGGCTGTATTTATCGGAGGGAGCTATCCCCCTTACAAAGGGAATAGTGCTTCATTCAGTCATATCGTTTTTACTTTGCGAGGAAGGAACATTTGTAACACAGGAACACCCTTAAAATTATTAATGTGTTTGTGTGGCTATCATGTGGTAAGGGTAATACTCTTATGTATGACGACAAACACTGATTCAATTATTCATCAAACAAATTATGGGCGCTTCCTTTGACAACACGACGGTCGATCTGTTGCAGTGCATATGTTTTGCATTTTGTGATTGTCTTGTCGTTATTCCTTACTGGTAATGTCGAAGATGGTTTATTTTACCCGTAGGGCTGGCATGCCATCATGTGAGTGAAATGACCTAAGTACCGCGCAAAACCCCAATCAAATGACAAATCATAACCAGATATATGCATTCAACATTAGACCATAGTCTATATGAACTTTTCCAGCTGCAAGGGTAAGACAAAATGCAGATGAGAAATTTTCAATCAACAGGCATGTGTTTGATCAAATAAAATATCAAAGCATATATTGCTTATAACGTTGCGGCTTTGATCTCTTTTTTTGTGTGGTCCGGGTATCTTAATTGTAATGTTTTCTCCAAATGTAGTTGAGCTCACCTTTTCTATTCCCAAGACTCTAAAGGAGTGACCATGCAAGTGCATTGGATGACCAACGCCGGGAAATACCTTCCCTTCGTTTACTAAGATGAGATCCACAACCTATAACCAAGATGAGTTGACTTAATCATAGCAAAACATAAATAAACTACTGTATTGGTTCTCTTCTTTATTTAGGAGCAAAAAAAAAAAAAAAAAACCCAGCATGTGGTTTGTTTGACCTGGCTATGGATATTCATCGTTTTGAACTCAACAGATAAAATCGAAGGAAGAATAGATATGGAAACCTTTCGGTATATATATATGCACTTGAAACTCAATAATCATAGATGATATTTGAATTATGTTTGACAAGATCTTCGATGTTTAAATAAGGCGACACTTACTTGGTTGAGTTTGAGTGATATAAGGTGAGTACAGGCACATAGATTCTCATAACAAGCCGCCGTGTCCACAGAACTTTTGTTACAAAGCCAGCTGGGGTGGATATCTTCTGGTTGAGAGAGGACGGGTATTGGCGGGACGTCAAAAGTTATCTGGCTATATTAAGGCGTTCTTTGCTCCTTTAGATAGAAGCGACGTTCTACTTTTACATCACTCTCGACCTAAAATACTTTAGTGCCTTACACAAGGTATATTCCAGTGAAACAAATTATTTTTCGTTATAATCCTATGAAGTGCTTCATTCCAAGACCTAAATAATGCTACCCTGTATGAAAGACTATAAGAGATACAGAACTCTGCATCTACACAAGACTAGAGCACACACCTGATGATACTTGAACCCACTCAGCTCAAAATTTTTTTTTATTATTGCATATTCAAAAAGTGAAGAAAGTGATCTGTATCATAGAGCAGACCCGATAAAAAAATTGATAAGAAGACCGGTAATTTGTGAAGATAAAACTTGATTACATTATTCACAACAGCAGTGTTTTCACTATCAATTAAATACGGGTAGCTCCCTGAAGAGGACGAACAGTCAGATTAACTACTTGAGAAAATGGCTACCACTCGGCTGTTATTATAAATACAGAGATTATTTTTGCACATTTAATCTTACCCATATAAAACTAAAAAAAATTATTCAGATTTTTAATATCTTTTTTAGTTTTTTAAATAAAGTTATAAGAAAGTGAAATTTTGACTCTTTTTAAAAAATTTTGACCCTTTTTTTTTTTTACTTTTAACCTTTAACACAATGTTACATGAAAACTAAGACAAACAGAAAAAGTGAATTACCATTTTGTGGTTCATATAATGTGTTATACGTTGGCGTAAAATTGAACAATTGACCAATTGACGTAAATTGAAGTAGCAGCTTTTATGCAAAATGGTTTTTCAGTTATTTTAAGAGAAATAATTTACTTATTATTGTTCTGCAAAAAAGACGATTCAATTTATATAAATACATGTTTTGCTGAATTCACAGTTGTTTAGAAGTTAAACAGCGAAATGTAAAAAAACTCGGAAGGGGGTTTAGAGTAACCATAAAAGACTGTTGTGTTCCACAAGGCACGAATCACTACCAATTTCCCCGCTTTAAGATGAGACTACGGCATGTTGCATCCCTTCTGTTATCCTTAATTAGGAAATTTCAATTGGTTATTTCCGCGAAACATATTTCGAGCAAGTGGTCCAAGGGTCCGGTATCTCGATTAGCTATTTACTGTTAGATAGTATCAAGACATTAAGCGACTAAAGATTTATCATGATGTTAGCCACTAATCATATTTCAAGCAAGGGGTCACTGTTGGGTTTTTGCGATGAAAAGACTACCCTATCAAACTCTTAACGTCCAAACCGAACACAGCTTAGTTTTCCTGTTCAATCGATACAGATCAAGTTTGTGAAGGATACATTGTTGAGAACAGGAGTGTAGTGAGCGATGCGAGCTGGAAAGGGCTGCGCTGGGTAATACTCAGGGTGGTTGTATATAGTATTGTCGTTGTTGTTGTAATCTGAGGCTGAAATATAAATAAAACGCAAACACAATTCCAACTGATTGATTTAATCATTTTTAAAATCATGATTATAGATAGCCCTGATGAAAACTGTACATATATCAGAATTTTTAGATTATATCATGGCTTCTTCGCATATGCTTCTATAAAACTGACATGATTTCAGTTAACTGATGTGATAATGTTTTTACCCAGATATGATTTTTCGCATACGCTCTTTTTAAAAAAAAATCTGATTGGTAAAGATATATCTTTTAATTATCCAAGCGAAGCAGCTGGCCACACGGATTTGTCTACACTAAACCGTTAGCAGTTCAAAGTAATGTCAAAATTTTCCCTGTGAATTTGGTCATCCCTAATGACCATGTTCCAAATTTACCTCAACGACTCAATTCTCAAGAGCAGAGATAAAACCTTGAAAACCCACCAGTCTGATCACTCTAGGCGTTATCCAGATATAAGTCATCTCAGCGAGCCAAGTTTAAGACATGGGTGTATTAACCTTGGCACATGCCAAACCTCTATCGTCTTATCGGAGTCGATTCAGAGCACAGAATCTTGTCTCATTTGGGGTTTCCCCTAAATCCACCGGCCAATGGAGTAAGCCGGCTCAACGACAGTAGGAGACTATACGGCGACCCATCAAAATAATGACAGAGAGCAATGCTCGAAATCAACGTATAAATAGTTCAAGAGCAGGTTTTCTGTTACGAAAACGAGTACACCTTGGAATTGCAAACAGGAGCTTTAGTGGATTGTGCAAGCGTATAGAGATATTAAAGACTCACCTATAAAGTAAACCAGGTCAACAACCTCGTCTGTGTAGTTTTCTGTAGCTGCTCCGATCCGTGAACTCCGCAGATCGTCTACTAATATGTTATACTCACCACCTGTATATATGGCATTATTGTTATCCACCAAAATCGGGTTCAGAAACTGAGAAAAGATCGATATATATTCGTCCATATTAATTAGCATATATTTATAAAAGTTTTAGCTGCAAATGCTGGCCACGTTTAGTCCAACCATCCCACCTTGAAAAGGGTAATTGGATAGAAACTAGATTGCGGACATTCATGGATAGTGACACAGTTACCATATCATCTAGCCCTAACTTAGACATTGGACGGGTTAATTTGTGGTAGTTTAGGATTCTATATGGCTATACAACACTAAATGGCATATCGTATCTTTTCATAGAAGGACACTTTTCAGAACTCGTCAGGCTATCCTATTAATTACGAATTAACAAGGATTGGGTGTTGAATCCAAATGCCCTCTAGTGTATGGTTGATCTACAGATTAATACAATTTGTTATAGAAAAGTCACAGAATTTCGCGGAACATGTCTTTAAAGATTTCCAATGGCGAAAAAATAGGATGTTCTCAGACTATACAGCTTTCGTATCCCAGCTGGGTGTGTTGTTATAATCCCTGTGGGCGTTTAGTTCTGTGGATGGGTTGGCCTATAAACTGAATAATGAATAAACAATAGAGTAAATATGAACTGGCTGCTATGAAGACAAAAACACTGGGGTTTTTTTTCAAGTGTTAGGTGAATACACCTTGATAACTCGCTCTACACTAACGTTGAGGGCTTAATGATATTGTAACATTGTTGTAAGACACAATGCGGCGGTTTACCATTTGGATAAATCAGAAGCTGTGACCATCTCAACTCTAAATCTAAACTTTTTGGCGTTTGTCTCATAAAAAGTGATAATATAGACGCACATGTTACTGACCCTTTGTGGATTTATGAAAACACTTACCTGACCACTAGGAGAGGTCAACATATTCACATAAGGGTACTGATCGCTTGATCCGTTGTAATGTAGAATAGCGTACACAGTGTCTTGCGTGGATAGGCAATCTGAAAGACCCCAGAACCTGATAGCGTAATTGTCCACCCTGCCCTCGGCTTTCAACACAAAGTCATACCTCTCACCTAACGTTAGAAACAAGATGCTGTTATTGATAACAAGACGTCTGAGTACAAAGATCGAGGTAACTCTCTGGAATTGTTCTGTCCAAGATGTAGATCTGTCAAAAAAGCATACTAAAATGTGTCCATGGATGGTCTAGAATCAGTTATCAACGAGCTAATCCGGAAACCTTGGCCATGACAAGCCATGAATTTCTTTGAGCAGTTGTGTTATCCATCTTTAATTTGGTAATAGAGACCGATGTGCACCTTTCATTAAAATGCATGTTATGGAACTGTGTCTAATATACGATTATGCTCAATCTAACTAATAAAATAAAATGTATACTTGGTTGTATTGCTAAAGGGTTTTCGCCTTGTCTTGCACAAAGGAGTTACAAAAGGGGACTTTTCATTCGACCCGTATACGATATACGCACTCTTAGAACTATAATATTCTCTAATACATTTCGGGATAGAACAAGTTCCTGAGGAACTTTATTCCCTTCACGTATTACCATTATGCACAAGTAAGTGCATAGTATATTCAAGTTGAGACATCAGCAACAATATTTGTATTTATTTGTACCATGTTCTTAGTAACTTTTGTTTTTCTCATTTCTGTTATGTACTATTATTCTGTGGTGTGGTGAATAAATGAATCTGAATATGAATTGGAAGGTTAGAAATGAGGATGGAACCATTACGACAAAATCGGTAAGAAGATGTTAGGGAGAAATACTTAAACAGTTGTTGTTAGGCTTCTATACAAAACCATCAAGGGTTCCATCAGAACCAACACTAAAGAACCCCAAAGGTTTCCATTAGAGCCATATTTTTCTAACATTGAATTATAAACACTCTCAGACATATTTATTTAGAAAATATCTTGAACATGTTCTTATTCAGAGTTATTTAACAATATTTGAGCGGTGAACAGTTGAAGGTATTGTAAAGATTTGTCGACGGTAAACCAAGAGAAAGCTATAAGCGGATTAATTCATTTTACGATTTACACTTGTTACTAACCTGGTTGAATAATCATTGTACTAACGATCTGGGGTTCAAACGACATTCCATCTGAGGCTATCGTTATCATCTGGTGCTCGTCAATTGCTAGTTTCATTGGACAGTTAGTGGATGCACCTATGACACGAAATCTGTATGACGTGTTCTTGTTAACGTTGAACACTTCTAATGGAGTCTGAACGGGCAACATAGATGGGTCGGCCTCGCTCGATACATTGAATCGCTTGGAGCGACCGTTGATAAGACTGGACACGGGTAGTGTCACTTCATAATTGTCATGCATTAAATCAACATATCGCCCGATCGCAATTTCTGGTAACCAGTCTTGAACTATAATTATATGTTCAGATAAATCTTCATCGTATAAGTTGCTAGCTGGCTCTAGTTCATGTGGTTTGCGAACAATGAAAGCTCCTAGGAGGCCGTCAGCTATCTGTGCCCCAACATGTGAGTGATACCAATGAGTGCCGGCAGGCTTGGCTTTGAACTCGTACCTGTTCAAATAAAATCAGGTTGTTAAAAACGGGACTTATAAGCACCATTTATTTAAACTTCTCATTTATTTTAACGTAAAGTTCGAATGTCTATACTGATACAAATTAAAATAAAGGTATAAAAATTTCGATTGTAAAATATGTATATTCTGACTAATTAGATCAATATTATCTTTTGTTTCTTTAGTCAATCTAGGCTGACGGGTTTTAAAATGAAATATTTCAACTATATATAGGTAGTTATAAAAACAATCAGTACACCAGTATACACGCATAATATACATATAAAGCAGCTTACAGGCTTGATTGTAGTCAATGTTTGGAATAAATAAAATAGTTGTGGATTGCTTGGTATCAGGAGTCGTTGATCCTTGTTTAATTTAGGCCTCAGTTTATGTGTTTGTATTGTTTTTATGGTGTACTTTATATGTACTTGTGACGCAATGCTTTAAAGGGGAAGGAAATGAATATAACAAGTGAGTGCCAAAGCAATAAACAAAATTAGATTATGTTAGATAAGTTAAATTTATTTAGTCGCCACTTGAAAAAATGCCGCATATTACAACACATGTCGTGCTATTTTATGGTGACATCACAGTCTGATCGAACCTCTGACCTACGAGGAAGTGAGAATGTAGATGACAGTTAACATTTTACATGAGAGGTGTGGGAAAAAAACTTATTGAGATATGCTTTCTTATATGCGGTATTTTATTTTGCTTGAAATTATCGAACTTAATCTCAATTTTGTTTATGACACTCACATTTTATGAGTGTTTTGGATTTTTTTTTCAGGGTCTTTATATTTTACGGTCAATAGACAATGGGCCTATTGTGTTTAGCCATATCAGACTTCATGCGATATGTACTCCTATATGTTTATAAGCAAAATCATTTACACTTGTGTTGACCTCCCTACATGATGGAGGGAGCTTCGCGTTGCCCTGGTGCTCGTAGAGCTAAGGGGCAATGTGAAGCCGAAACAGATCATTGAATCTGTGACTGTTCTGTATTTTTCATGTATTGTTTTTGCTTGTTGCCAATGTATTGATGTTGAAATTATTAATAACTACGCAATGGCTTTTTATTGCAATGTTTTTGGCATTTGTATTTTTTTAAAAACGAGAAGCTGGAATTCATTTCTGTGTCTTCTTAATAGTTAAGTCATTTTCTGAATTTCCCTAGTGATACTATCTATATAAGTACATGGTTAGTGTTATACACTACATAATTTTGATTGCGTGCGTTATGTCACAAATTCGGGATTGTCTGCTATTGTTTTGTATCATTGTGTAAGTATGCGCTTTGCATATGCTTAAGTTGAATACACAGAGAAAAAAAATCACACATTGGTTTCTGTCGTGTCACAGAGAGAAGATTCTTACAACTTGTGTTTAATCAACCGATAACTTTAGTGTGACTTAATAGTCCAGCCAGTTATTCGCCATCTTACATAATTCTCAGATGGTATGATGAATGCTGAACTAGAGAGTCAAAATTAATCTCTACATTAGTGCCGAATCCAAAAGCTATGTACAAGGGTTTCTAAATGATACACCTTAATTAAGGTGTTATTGACCAGTTTGTGAATCCTATTGGATTTGGGCTGATTTGGGCAGAAATAGGGGAGAATGATTGCCGTTTTCATACACTCCACTAAAGGCATAACTTATGTTCTGATACAGAAACCTGTCGAAGTACCTTGCCATTGGGTTGCAATTTACAGTCACCTTTTTATATTTTAAAAAGTTTTAATCATAATTCATGCTTAATGAACAAATGGAGATGTCTTGTTTCTTAGACGAAATAACTACCCTGCACTCAATTTTAATTTGAATAAAGAATAAAGCACAGATGATCAGAATATTACTCTATATAATTAAGATTGCAAGATACCTGATAGGAAACCATATTATTATTACAGTGTTTCTTTTTATCTGGGGCAGGTGATATATAAATAACGGGGCATGGATTATTACTAAACTTAGGACGTGTATTGATAATTACCTAAATTCTTCTTTCAGATTTATGCTACACTGTGTGACATGAGCTGCACCGTCCATATAAGGGGTTTTATACTGATGAAGTCCATGCCAATGTAATGTTAATGTTCCTCCATCATCCATCATGTTTTTTACGTTAACAACAACAGTATCATCTTCACAAACCTACAACAGCAATATACACGTAAACAAGTTTGGCGATAGATGTGAAGAGAAAGCAAAGGATTGTAATTTACTCTCTAATTGCATTTGATGATACGTGTTTAGTGTAGACAAAGACAAATTTGCGTGCTTCTGATAGATTAACAGTGGGCCCTTACCATTTGAGCTAAACAGACTTACAACAGCTCGAAATCTAATTCCAAGAGAAACAGTCACAATTGTAGTCACTTTTCCCCATTCTGAAAATGCGCATGTTAGTTTTTAAATTGAGTCTATCAAATTATGGACAAGGTTACATCTAAATTTATATTAAAGGGGAAGACCACCCAAAAACCATTTTCTATAAATAAGTAAAACTTTTTGTGTGTAATACAATACATTAATTTCCATTTTCATAATCTGATCGTAACTCTGG
>JARFOD010110868.1:0-15461 GCA_031763545.1 Mopalia muscosa
AGCTAAAGGGGAACAGGAAGCCGATCTGTTTGTGGTGTCTGTATTGCGTCCTGTTGTTGTCGTCCTGTATTTGTCCCGTTCTGTCTTTTTTTGTTGCCAGTGGTGTCAAGGGTGGTTTTCTTCACCGATTGGGCTGGCATGTCGTCAGAGTACAACATTAAACCCCAATCCAACAAACAAACTGATTAAGGGCAGTTTTTTTAAAAGAGGCAATGCTGTCTTAACTTAGCACAGGCGGAAAATTAACTGTCCAACTGAGAGTATGTGACTCACATGTCACTGGTGCTTTGGAGGGAGCTTCTTGTTGACTTTGATACTCTCATGACTAAGGTGCAACATGAAGCTGATTTGTTGTGTGGTCCTGCGGTTATCCTATCTTGTCTTTGTTTATTGCCTTTCTGAGCCTACTTTGATATACATTTCACAGCACTGTCTGACCCTGAGGTATATGAGTGAGTCACAAGATATGGCTCCAGCAATCGCGGGGGGTGTTTTTTTTTTTTTAGGTTTCCTCTAGGTTTTCCACCGTAATTAGGCAAGGAACAGTGTGAATTGGACAGTCCTTGTCATATAAGTGAAATACCCTTGAGTACAGCGTTAAACCACAATGAAGTTGGTGGTGGTTTCCTTCACCCGTAGGTCAGGTATCCAATCATTGAAAGCCCAGAGATACCCTATAGTTAAGTGCCAATAAATAAAATGAAAGTGAAACTTTGTCTACATGTATGAATCATATAAAATCTCAAATGAAATAAAATAACTAAATTCCAAATAAATTTTGTTAAGTTGATCTGTAAATACCTGAAGTTATATTTATTTTTTATGTATTTCAGGAATGCAGTTTGGATTGTTTGCAAGTCAGGTGAACCAGGAGTTATCTCCCTTAGTTGAATCTGTACGGACCTGTTTATTTTCTGCTGCCTATCTTTTCATTGGATATCTCTGTCTACTAGTAGTCCTTTATACCACTTTGGCGGCCATTTTAAAAAGTCTACGACACAAAGGCGCTATACCCACCTTAGGGGTTTTTCAGTCGGCTAATGTCTCTGCTGCCCAGTGGCCTGAACGTATCGCAAATCGCTCTAAAGACATGTACCCCAGTGGATCCTGGGCGCAGAGTGAGAGTGGTGTTTATTTAGAGGGGGAAGAACATCAAAAAGTCGAATCTAATGTTTGAGCAAATCCCATTGTTATAGAATTAATTGTATTTATTTACGGTATATATATATTTTTTTTTTTGATATATCCGACGAAAGTTACTTTTTCTTTGATTGTGTTGTACATATGATCGAAATGACTCCAAGATGTATTTATTATTTCATTTGACTGTTAACGTTTGCTTGAGTCAACCGTTCATGCCATTTTGTTTTTATCTTTGGTACCTGTCACTGCACTAGTGAGTGTCCATCAATAAACTTTGCTTAATTGAAATAAGTTTCCAACTTAGCTCCTAAGCGATTTGCTAAGGAGCTAAGTTGGAAACTTAACCCATTTAACAGGTAGGCTGTCCTGTGGCTGGAATAACCTAAAGTTTGGCATAAAACCCTGATCAAACAAGGATATATTCATTTAGGCCTCTTTAGGTCAATAAAACCAGCTTTGAACTGATGAATAAAGTTTCTAGCTTAACTATTGAGTTGTATTTTCAGTGCTATCGGCCCTCTGGCTAGGCAGCCTACAGTATGATTCAAGCATAGTCAGTGTATTTTCCTAGCACTGGAGGAATTTTAATTTTTCAACAGACACGACAGGGCAGTATCTAGAGCCATTTTAGTAACAGAAAACGTATGGGCGCCAAAACTTTTTCAAGCCCAAATTAATGTTAATATATTACTATTTTCATAAATTCCTGTTAAAATCAAGCTAAAAGGGGATTCAGAACCCTGATTATGGTTTGAAGAATTTGGAAAAGCAACCTGGGAAATTTTTCTAGAAACTGCCCTGCATGAAATTTTATGGTTTTGTTGGTGTGGTTATTGATTGTTGGAAGTAGATTACTGTCAAAAAGGGGGAAAATCATAATCTAACAAACAAAACAATCAATCCCTGGGGACAAATAAGAAACAAATTTCATATAAATATAGCGTTACTGCACAGAACAAAATATTTGGGACCAACATTAAAAATATATTTGAAACATAGAATATATTTTAACATACTTAAAAACAAAACAGTTCTGTTTTGAAAATCATTGAATACGGTAATGTAAAAGTTAAGTAACATTTTTGCTTTCAAAATTTACCAAAAACAATTCTTTTGTAAACCAAAAACAAATTGAATGATACAAGATTTTTAAAAGACGAGAATTGTTCCTAGGTTTGTAATTGAAAAACTTAAAACGTTGATTATTCATAATTATTCTTATTTTGAATATTTATGAGGCCAAGGGTATTCATTATGTTTTTTTATTGTTTTCTAGTTTGTTACTGAAAATACAATATACATGTATATTTATTTCTTTAATCAATTAATAACTCCACTTTGGTCTTTAGAAGGTTGTGTTGTTTTTCTCATATTTACTGTGGTATCACCATGGAAACAATGTATCGTTATCTTTTTCATTTTGCCTACCATCACTGGAATGTTTTGAATGAATCTTTAAAAAAGTTAATATTTATCCAGAAAATTTATTTAAAATTTCTAATTAAAATATGGTGCTTTAAAAATGTAAGTTTTAGAATATTGACAATTGTTGGCTGCAGGCAGTGTATCTTTACTGAGCATGGGAGGAACAATAATTTTCTAAAAATCCAAACTTGTCATGTTTGTTGGTTGTGTATTAAAGCATGACTTTATTGTTGTAACACACTAGCATCATTTCTCTGAAAGCTTTGAAACACTAATCGATCAATAAATATCTATTATGGGTGACAGACGGGCATTTTGTGTTTGCTATTGCTCTCTGAGGCATGGGACAATACAGAAGTTGATTTGTAGTCATACCTTGCTCAGCAACTTTTGTTACTTTGTCTGACGCTTTGTGTTTTTGTTCTGGTTTTTTGGGGGTTCTTGCACATTGGTTCGAAGGTGGGTTCTTCAACCAATGGGCTGGCAAAGGATTCCAGTCCTCATATTGAGTATCAAACAAAATCACAACCCAAAAAATAAATTGTTAACCTCAAAATAAAATGATTGTATTAACAAACACACATGGGTATACAAATTGTTTTTATGTATCACCTTTCTCGAACTTAGCATGTTTGCACAAAGGTGTTTTTATTGAATATTTTCAATTTGGACAGTTTCTGTTTGGACGTGAATTAAAAGCCAATATTTAAACGCCATATTGAAACACTTACCATTTTGAAAATGTTGAATAAACACTGAAACATTCATACATTGTCTGAATAAATTTGAAGATGTTGAATAAACACTTAAATAGACCAGTTCAGTCTGTCTTTTGACAATGGATGAAAATAAGTAAATTTTTCAGAAGATCCGAAGCCAACTATTAAGTGATCCCTACATTTTGAAGGGTGTAGTTATTAAAAAATCATTGCAATTCTTAATGATGTTAAAGTTTGGTGTAAATTTGATGTCAGACTGTTGGTACTTTGATCAAGGTTATAAAAAATATAAAAAAACCCTCTTGTTATAATTTTTATGTCAGATTTTAAAATACATACAATTGCTTTTGTATGCAAGAAGTAAGTTTTCATTCATTTCTAAAACACTCATTGTTATGTAGAATAACAAAACATGTCAATGTTTGTACTTTTTTTTATTTCAAATCTTTTTCTGTTTTAAACGCTTTCAAATATTTTCAACTTGCATTTTATGTTAGTGCTACTTTTTATTGGTTAGCTATTAAACTGCTGACTGACAATCGTATTTGTCCCCCCTCCCCCTTGACAGCCGACATCTTTTCCCAAACAATAGGCGCATTTGACTGGACATTTTTGTTCAGCACGGTGAAGCCGTTTCTACAATTTTAATTTGATTTTTGTTTACTTAACATATGACCAATTTAACGGGGAAAAAATCTGTAAGTAGTGAAACTTCATGAATGTAACAGTCGAACAAAGTTGTAGACAACGGCTTCACCCTGCTTAATGAAAACATCCAGTTGAATGCATCTATTTAGCTTTTGTACTTTTTCACATTTTATTACGAAATCATGAATTCCGATTTTTTTGTTGGTATTCTTCTTTCTTGGTAAGAGTTGTCACTATGGACCCAATCCTCAAGTTATACTGGACTGGTAAAATGGAAGAACTCTTAATTTTTATACTTTTTCACATGTTAATATACGAAATCATGAATTCCGAGCTTTTTCTTTATTCTTCTTTTTTTGGTCAGAGTTGCCCTATGGGTAAACTCAATCCTCTAGTTATACTGGACTGGTAAAAGGGAAGAACCTCCAACCCCTTTACGTAGCCTTTTGAGAGTTTGCATGTACGTGATATGTTCTAATTAGAAATGTTTGCTGCTGAAAACATTTTGATTTTTATTAATTTATCTTAATCCAGTTAAATATTTTTTCTGAATCTTTGGTTGAAATAGAATTAAATTTTGTATGTGCTGGGTGTTATTTGTTAAAGATTTATTTAATCTCTTCTTTTAAATTTTAAACAATGTTAAGTACTAATACTGGATTGAATATTTGTATTTTATGTTGTAATTTATATATAAACTTTCTTAAACAGCTAGTATTTTTCATGCACCTTTTTTATATTGAAGTGATGATATAAATGTTCTCCAACGAATAAAATTTTATACATGTCTGAAAAAATGGGTTTTACTCTCCTTTTTTCCAGATATTAATTAACTGATCTAAATCAACTTCTCTGTACCTGATTGAGACTGATCTAAATTAGCTCATCTGTATCTGATTAAAACCGGATCTAAATTAGCTATTCTGTATCTGATTACAACTGGATCTAAATAAGCTCCTCTCTATCTAATTAAAAAATGATCTAACTTAGCACCTCTGTATCTGATTTAAAGTTTTAAACCGTATCTAAATTAGTTCCTCTATATTTGATTAGAATGTTCTGTAAATTAGCTCTCTTGTTTTTTAATAAAACATGATTTAAATAAGCTCAAGTTGGATATAGCTTTTTGGTAGAGAAATAAGTCTGATGTGTTAAAAAGCGAACAAGATATTTTCCACATGCTTTTTAAAGACAAAAATGTCCATAAATTTGTTTTGATGGTTTTTCTTGGTGATGGTGAAGGCTGTTTCACTCATAAGATGGTTTGCAATATTTGCAAGTCTTAATGTTTGACCTTATATTTTGTGAGGAGATAAATGAGCTTATTTACATTAAGAGATTACAAATTTTTTGCTTTCCAATGACTTCATTCAAAGAGTATTATAGTGAGTGCATTTAGACGGCATAATTAAGGCTGGCTTAAATATCAACTATTCTTCTGGCCTGGTTTGTGTTTTGTTTTGCATTCAGACGGAACAGACAATTAAACCAACTACTACTATAAAATGTCTGATTTTTTTTCCTTAACAGAGGTTAATTGGAAAAGACATTATATTATTAAAATAGGGCATGAAATAGTGTAAGGTTATTTGATGCAGGATGTCAAATGACACCACCTCTGTGTGACATGGTTAATTGACATGCGTTTGAATGCAATGTCATGATAGAGGCGAAATCAAAGTTTGGCTGAATGTCGGCTACATGTAGGTCTGTTCAGATGGGCAAACTAAGCTTGCTAAATGAAGTATAAGTCAGGCTGTCAGCCGGCACAAAAGTAGGTGTAAGTTAAGGCTGTCGCGCAGACAACAACAAAAACCAGGCCTGAAGAATGGTTGGTAGTTAACCCCAATTTTCACCCTCTGATTGCAATTTTAGCTCCCAACTGACTATCTATGCTACATGAAGGTTCCTAGCCCCTAGAAATTGCAGAAGCTACCATGGTTCGGCATTCCAATATATAAAAATTGCATGGCATTACCTAGCCCTGTTTACATGACTGGGAAGCACGGACAGGCATGTAAACAGCGCTAGGCATTACCCGGACTTAAACCATTGTGTTTTCTTCCTTGAAGACTGTTGGGTTAGACTGACACATAAAATGACCACAGATGGCCAATTTAATGTCAAAATCAATCAAGTCTCAGCAGTACCACACTCGCTTAAAAATGTCTACCGCGCTAATTAGGTCATGCAATGTGCTCCAGCTCTGAGGGTTGTGGGTTCGTGTAGTCCATGTAGGTATCATCAGCATTCTACATTTTCTGACCTGAAACTATTTGATCTAAAAACCTGTGGTGCTAAAATATGGATAAGGGCAGTTTGTTTAATGAGTAGCAATGCGGTCTTTGATAAACAATGGATGAATATTTATCTTTCCAACACCATCAGAGCGCCTTGGGAGTTTTGGTTGAGCTAGTGTCAGTTATTCAAATATTGTTGGAGTACACCACCATCCTACAAGTGAAATACTCTTCAACATGGCTGAATGTCTTTGGCATCATCTTCAGCTTGGCTGAATGTCTTTGGCATCATCTTCACAGGGACAAGGTGGAAAAGTAGATTAACATGTAAGCCTCTCCTCCTTTCCTACCTTACCTTCAGTTTGTTTGTTTGTTTGATTGGGGTTTAACGTCATACTCAAGGGTATTTCACTTATACAGCGACGTGCCAGCCCAATGGGTGAAGGAAACCACTCTTGACACCACTGGCAACAAAGGAAGATGGACAAATACAGGACACAATACAGACAGCACAAAGAGATCAGCTTCCTATTTCCCTTTAGCTCTGAGAGCACCAGGGCAACATGATTCTTTGTTTGTTTGATTGGGGTTTGTCGTACTCAAGGGTATTTCAAGACAAGACGGGACAAATACAGCACGACAACAGGACGTAATACAGACACCACAGACTTCCTGTTCCCTTTTAGCCCTTAGAGCACCAGGGCAACCTGAAGCTTCCTCCAACCGCCCGCCTGGGCAACATGAAGCTCACTCCAACTTTACCTTCAGAGATGAAAAAACCTGAGTTAACTAAAGTATACAACAGCTATTTTAGGATGAACTCTCTTTACCCCACCCAATCTCATTGGAGCTTCAATTTCAATGAAAAAGGCGGTCTAAATTGTTTGTTTCATTTGGATTTAACATCGTACTCAAAGTATTTCACTTATATGACGACTGATTGTCCACTTCAGTGTACAGAGACTTATTACAGTGGAAAACCAGGAGGAAACCTTGTAAAAATCACCCCCGCGATTGCCGGAGGCACAACATGTGACTCCCTCATATACCTGATGGTCGCAAGGTGGACTCAATCCCTTCAACAGTAAATCAAAGCAGGTTCTGTTTAAGAAGCGCACTCGCAATCACTGAGTCACAGTCACGGCTCTCAGGTAGTCTGAAGATTGGATGACAACTACATGTTTACATGTGTTATACATTCGTGATCTCCATACAGGATAAAATGTCAATACTATTCACAAACCCACAATGAATTGATGGTTAAGAAACTGTTTATTTTACACAGATGCATGTACAATTGTAAAAGCACTTACACCTCACAGACAATCTAAAACAAGCAGATTTGTCCTCTGTATTGAGCATACACCAACAATGTTGAAAGAAAGACTTAAAAATACAATATTGTTTCTATGATTAAATGTTAAACCTTTAAAAAGAAAGTTCCAGTCAATTGAAAAAAAACTATTTTATCAGATACCAGGTTTTAAAAAATAGTTAAAATAATGTAATAAAAGAATATTGTTAAATATCATAAAAAAGATTGATACATGTGGGCATTATATGAAAATAACATTGTAAATGTCATCTAATAAAATAGGCATTGTTTTATCATGATAAACAATTGAAAATAAACAAAGGTTAGATTGTCTGGTTGGGTTTTTTTCTCAACATTTTTTTCATGATTTAGCCACTGCCAAATGGTGATGTACACATTGAGATTCAGACGAAAATTTGTCCGATGGCAGTTTTATACCATACTTAAGGTTATCTACAAGTATGATGGAATAATCTACCCGTGCCACAAAACAGGGCAACAAGAGACTGTGTGTAACAGATAGGCTCTGTGTTACTCCTGAAACACCCGCCATCTAGAAGACACCACGAGAGACAAACAAACTCAGCTGCGAGAGCACTGAAGAACATTCACAGGACTGCATAACATCAAAAAGGCAACATTAAGTTGAAAACCGTAACAAAAGTGTGAGACTGCATGCCTGTATGTAGACACCTCTTTATTTTCACATCAAGGCAAAATGAAAGACAAATGCACAAAGTGTCCTTTGATCAGGGTTTTAAGTTGTTCATGAGGTTTATTATCACTGCTGATGCCCTTTGAAATAACTGCAGGACGGAAACCATGGTGGCTTTGTAACACACTGGTCAAATTTGATTTGGTTTTAGTGTCATACTAAACGCCATTTCACTTGTACGACAGATTGTCCAATTCACACCATTCTTTGGTTAAATACGGTGGAAAACCGAGAGGGGAACCCCTTTAAAATCACCCCAGCGATTGCAACATTGGCTAACCCACTCTTTTACATGCTATTAATCACACCCATGAGCAGTGACATTGTTTGTTTAGCTTATAGAGCCACACAGCAGAATTTGCGTCCACTTTAATGAAATAAGCAGTTTATTCTTCATTAAAATAGATGTTAAATGGTCCATTTCCTTTAATACTAGTAAAATGGAATCTAAATTAGGAACTCAAATAAAATATCTGGGAATGGTTGCTCTATTTCCTACAAAATTAATTTCAAGCTATATTAATAACGTTTAACCTACTTGAGAAAAATCTGATTTATTTGTTTGTATGGTTAGGGTTTATCATCGTACTCAATGGTATTTCACTTATATGACGATGTGCCAGCCTAACAGGTGAAGGAAACCATCCTTGACACCACCAAACGAAGAAAGGATGGGACAAATACAGGACAACAAAAACAAGACACAATACAGACAGCACACACAGATCGGCTTCCTGTTCCCATTTAGCTCTTGAGAGTGCCAGGGTAGCATAAAGCTCCCTACAACCGCCCATGAGAGGTGAAATGTGACGATCTTCTTTTCCGCCTTGCCTCGAGGAACTATTAAGTTGCAGTAAGTAGAGATACAGACCTTAGGGTCACAGATCACAGATCACCCACAGATCAGACTTGTCACATTCATAAAACACAATATCTACTATTTATTTTAAAAACCGTAAAATAATCTGTTTAACATAAACTCAAAACTGATTAAACACATAAAATATAAAAAAATATTAAAAAATAAAAAAAACATTTAAAATTTTGTAAATCTGTGAAAAAGGAGATTTTGCTGCACCTTTTACTACAATAGAAAAAAAAAATGACGACCTGATAACACTTTCTTAGTTTGACGAAATTCTGGTGGAGAAAAATTTTGTAGCTTGAAACCTCCCCGTGAACGCCAAATGGAGCCCACGAATCTCTGAGTAATGCACCGAAATTGCCAGCAATAAATTTCAGGCACCCAGACCAATCACACCATGTAACCATGGTTCCATTCCTGGGGGAGTTTCAACCCGCAAAATTGTTTTAAACCAAAATTAGTTCAAACTTAGGAAGTGTTTTCTCAAAATAATGAAAATGTTGACTAAAGTTTATATATGATAAAAGGATATTTAGCTGCTATATAAAGAATAACATATACAAATTTATGGCTGTCAAGTGTATAAAACTTGCTGAAGGGAGCAGAAATTTCAGATGTCCAAATTTAATAACCCAAAAAACACAACAGAAAATTAACCAGAAATAAATTAAAACTTACATAAAACTTTAAAATGTTAATGTCTCTAAACACTCGCTTTAATTTACAATTTTTGATATGCCAATTGTTATTTTGTGAAAGTTAACTGACTACCCTACAGATGCTAATCACAGATTTTAAAATTATTGCTGGGCAGCCGATCAACAAAAAATAGATGCCTTCGAGAATGTACAAAAATAATTTTAAAAAATCTCCTTTTGTTTATTTTGAAACGGATTAAAAAAAAAAACACCACCATTTCAGGCTAACCAAATTGCATTTGCTAAAAGTTAAATGAAGAAGCTATGTATAAACAAATTCAATACAAAATAATCATAGTAACAAATGATAAACAAATTTAAATAAACAAGATAAAATCCCATCCATAGTGTATTTGTTAAAATCCACTTCATTTCAACACTGGGCTTTACTTTGCAAGCTGGACTCATTTATTAGATACAAAAACATTTGAATACCGGTATACCTGTCAAACAGTTTACGTCCAATTGTAAAACCTTTATAATAAACTCAAATTTGTATCAGTTAAAATTTACATTAAAAATTCTATTTGCTTAGCAGTCAATCTCTTAAGTGAATAAAAATAAATTTGAAATGGACAATCAGTAAAAAAAATTAGACATACTTTTGACGACAACAATGCAGTATTTTTACATAGATGTAGGGCAGACTTGTTTCAATCACTTTAATATAATGGAGATGTAGTCCAACAGTAAATAGCCACGCTGACACAAAGTCAAAATTATTTGGAAAAATAATGTTCTTTCTGTTACAGACAAACACAGCACAACTAAAATCAGAAGATACTGCCTGTAACCAAAGGAGTGGTCGTCATAGTAACCAAAATGTGAAAAGTATGGTCATTATCAATTTCTACATCAGCCATTATACTCTTGTGAAACTATCCTCCTCCAAAAGAACCAAGAAACTTTTCTTTAGATAGCCAGTTATGAAACAGGGATGTTGTATCACAAGTTAAATGCACCAGAGTAAAATTGTTACTGAAATCACAGATGTTTGAACAGTAATGCTCAGCAGGACAGATCAGTTGTGGGGGGAAAATAATCAAACATTTTTAACAATAATGAATAGGACATGTTGATTCTTTGTGGGTTTTTTTTTTTTTTGCACAGTAATACAGCATCGGAACAGTACATCATATATGAGAAAAGTCTGTCCAAATGAGGTGTACTTAGCTAAACAAGGCGTACCCAGTTGATCAAGTGAAGTGTACCCAGCTGTGTAAATGAGGCATACCCAGTTGACCAAATGGAGTGTACCCAGCTGTCTTAATGAGGCATATCCAGTCGACCAAATGAGGTGCACCCAGCTGTCTAAATGAGGCATACCCAGTTGTCCTCACGAGGTCCACTGAGTTGTTCAAATGAGGTTTACCTAGTTGACCAAATGAGATGTACCCAGTTGACCAAATGAGATGTACCCAGTTGACCAAATGAGGTGTAACCATTTGACCAAATGAGATGTACCTAGTCGACCAAATGAGGTGTACCCATTTGACCAAATAAGTGTACCCATTTGACCAAATGAGGTTTACCTAGTTGACCAAATGAGGTGTACCCATTTGACCAAATTAGGTGTACCCATTTGACCAAATGAGGTTTACCTAGTTGACCAAATGAGATTTACCCATTTGACCAAATGATTGTGCCCAGTTGTCTAAATGCTCATAAGTGCAAATTTCCAGTCATCAGAATATAAGGTTATCTCACTTGTACGATTTACCAAGTTTAAAATTACATGTATCACTAAAAATTCATATAAAATATATTTTCAGTATTCAACCTGCTTGTGTTGAAAATGAAACTTCTTTAAAATGACTGTGGTGTCGATTAAGACATTTCTATAAATCTTTGACCCTTACTGGATAATACCATTAACTTGTGACATAAAAATGACGGATCAAACATAATTTTAAAATGGTATTTGGTCTTATAGCATAAATCTTAACACAAAAAATACAATGGCATTTTATTAATATTTGTTATATGCAAACAACACTTTCTCTCCTATTGAATATAGAGCAAATATATATCGTGTAGGCAGATCAAATATAACAAAAATTTACATATTGCTAATTTATGCAATGATAAAACTTGACTTCACACGGATGATGATCAATTTTAAAATTGAGGAATCATTTCATGAGAGAAGATGGACTCTCAGACATCCAGTTTTCCAAAAGATCTTTAACAAGTTGGATGCCCTTTCCTCTTGAAAATTGATCTCGATCAACAACGTAAAATAAATCCCCTAAACAGCATATTTCTTACAGGGACTAAACTGGCATTTTTTCTCCCATTCTCTTCCTCTCCAAGATGGCCGCTCTAGTTCTTGTTGTGCTCAAAGTACATGAAATCCACCAGGAAGGTAGAGCCCAGCAGAATAACTTTTTGCATAACATCCAAATTCTGGGGCACTACAACAAAAGAATAAAAATACTAAAAATGTTTGTTTGTTGGCTTGATGTCATATTTTAGGTTTGTTTGATTGGGGGTTAACACCGCACTGAATGTTTTTCACGACGTGCCAGCTCAATGGGTGAAAGAAACCACCCTTGACACCTTGAGCAACAAACAAAGACAAGACAGGATAAATACAGGACATCATACAATTGTTTGTTTGATTGGGGTTTAATGTCGCCCAGCCCAGGTGAAGGAAACCAACCTCGACAACACTGATGATCAAAGACAAGGCAGGACAAATACAGGACAACAACATGATGCAATAGTACAGACATCAGGAACAGATCGTCTTCCTGTTCCCCTTCAGCTCTGTGACCACTAGGGCAACATGAAGCTCCCCTCCAAACTGATTGGCTTCATACTCGCCATTTGATATGAGATCACCAGGGCAATAAGTTTGTTAGTTGGTTGATGGAGGTTTAATGTCATACTTAAGGGTATTTCACTTACAAAAACAACAGATTCACGGTTTTACACTGTGTCTTGTTTAAATACAATGGAATACCCAGTGAACCCCTCCAACACGAGTGAAACTCATAACCTCTAAGTAATGTGCTGCATACTTTTTGCTTAAACAGTATCCACTTGGTCTTTAATACCGTTACATGAGAAATAGTAAAGAAAAGGCAGTAATGGAAGAGACAAATTATTATAGTAACAGACAATTATTGTGGTAAAGACACATTTTTCTAACGGTAAAGACACATTTTTGTAACGGTAAAGACATTTATAATGTCGGCTAACATATTTTTTTTCGCGAAAAAACAACTTAAATAGTATTGAAAATTAAGCTTTATACCAAGTGTAATCTTGTAGCAAAATCATAAAAATATGACTGTGGTTCTCTACTGTTTGATGTTAACAGTCAAGCCATTCCATTGTAAAGACATTAAGGACGTCGGAGCTACTTGCGGATTTTGTTAAAGACTTATCATGGACCATGCTCCTTGATTCAAGCACAGAGGCTTTCCTGACTTCTTGTAACATGATGAAACGATGCCATCTGTCAGAATCCACTGATAATTGGTCACTGGGTGCATATTTTGATTTATTCATATCGGTAAAGACCTTTAGTGGTTAAATATTGGTACACAGACGAAAATATAAATTTACACAATTTAATTTAATTATTTTATTATCAGATATATTGTAGCATGAGAAGAAGTTGTGTAAAAAATTATACTATCCACTTTTTAATATAACATGACATTAAATTTGTTATTATTGTATGAGCAGCAGTTACGTCACCCCAATTGGGACATGTAACAGAGTGGACTTTTTGGGGACTAACAATCATTTTGGCCCTAACATTATTATTTATTATTATTTAAGGTGATTTCAATTTTTTTTAACAGTAACATTCAAGATAAAAACAAATTTATATTTAGTACCACAATATCTGTTTTAATATAAGTCACATGACATTGGACATATCTTTACCGCCTTTTGTCCCTTTCTGTGAAAATGGCCCCAATAAGGAATACGGAACTTACTCTTTATCCTGAAGTCGTTGACACCCCCAAAGATTTCCCGACACCCGCCCCAGTGTTTGATTATCTCTCCAATTTGTTCAGTCTGGGTCTCTCCTGCAAAGACCTGAAAGAACAATAAAATCAGATATAATCCATTCCCCTGTTTATATGGTTGGTTTGTTTGATTGGGGCTTAACGTCGTACTCAATGGTATTTTGTTTATGATGATGGATTGTCCACTTCACACTGCTCCTTGCCTGTAATATTACAGTGGAAAACCGAGATTGTTTTGTTTGTTTGATTGGTGTTTAACGTCGTACTCAAGGGTATTCCATTTATATGACGACGGACATAAATATATCACAAACAAATCTGCTTCCCATTACCCTTTAGCTCTGTGAACACCAGGGCAAAAGAAAGCAATCTCTTTTCTCGACCGAGGACGCCGAGGGAGTATTTTGCAGGGCCATGGCCCACCCGCATCCCCAAGGGGCGGAAAACCGAGAGGAAACCTTGTAAAAATCAACCCTGGGATAGCAAGATCCACATGGTGTGACTCACTCATACACATATACCTGTTGGTCAACAGACAGACTCGATCCTGTTACTGGTTTGTCTGTTTGATTGGTGTTTAACGTCGTACTCAAGGGTATTTCACTTATATGATGACGGATTGTCCACTTCACACTGTACACAGCCTTATTAAAGTGGAAAACATGTGACTCGCTCATATAACTGATGGTCAACAGGCCGACTCGATCCGGTGAACAATAAATCGAAGCAGGTTAACTAGCTACCATTGAGCCAAGGCCGCGGGTCGAATGGTAAATTGAAGTAGGATTAGTAAGTGTAAACACTACTACTAAACCACGGCCAAGGGCTTAGGGTTCACCAATCCAAATGGACACACTGACACCCTGTGGCAGATCCCCTTACCTTAAAGACGACATCAGTACAACACTTGCAATAGCAGCAGTCTCCAAGAATGTTAAAAATAACATTTCCAGCAGCATCCTTTATACGGTACTTTGGCGTCATACATGTCCAGCTGGCAACAAAACATAAAACATTCAATAAGATTTATACAAGTAATCTGTTTTATATAAAGCTTTTCCAGGGATCACATCTCTTTGTTTAAAGCGGCACTCCGGGCTGAAATAACCCATATATCCCTTGAATGGTTACCATTAAATACACTAAAATATGTCATTGACTTATAGTTTCTTTCATTTTATAAAATAACCCGAGGGCTACCGATATATACCTTGCTACGGCCACTGGCAGCTGACATTTTGGGCGAGGCCAACCTTGCCCATGATGTCACACGACTAACATTCTTGTGCGTTAGGGGGTTAGGGGTTAATAACATGTGTGAACCAATGACCTATATTTTAAAAATAAAAATATTTGCTTGGTCCATATTTGTGAAGCTCTTCTGTTTAATGATAAAAGTACCTAGACATGGCCGCATGGACAAATTTGAATGTAGTTTGTGCATTACACATTGTTTAAGATCCAATTATAAAATTGATATACATGTAGCTCAACAAGAACATTAGAGACCATAATTGTACACAAGAAATGATGCCTGTTTTACGTATATGCATTTTATTGCAGCCCAGAGTATCGCTTTAAAACAAACGAGTAGCTGGAGGTCTCAAGCGCAGTGTGTTAGCCAGAGGGGTTTCTCTGTGTCTTTGAGACACCAAAGAAGCTATTTAAGACACCCTGTTTTAGTCACATTTAACATGGTTTGTTTTG
>JARFOD010110879.1:0-15460 GCA_031763545.1 Mopalia muscosa
TGCAAGAGAGCTATCTTATGGAGAGCGTGACGATTTCGAAAGTTTGTTTGTTTGATTAAGGTTTAACGTCGTACTCAAGAGTATTTCACTTATATGACGACGGATTGTCCACTTCACACTGCACCTAGCCGTATTACGCTGGAAAACCTGGAGGAAAACTCGTAAAATCCACCCCCGCAACACCTGATGGTCGACAGGCGGACTCGACCCCGTGAACCGTACATCGAAACAGGTTCAGTTTAGTAAGCAAATACCACTAAGCCACGGCCGCGGGACACGATCTCGAAAGAACACCCCATACAATTTAAGGGTAGATAAAGCCGCTCTCGGAATAAGTCGCAAGTAATATCTATGACGTCATAAGTATATGTGACGTCACAGGTTGATATCGTGACGGTGTTCTGGGAGTTAACTTATTCAGATCGCTTGTGCATACAGAGTATTGGTTTGAAAGTACAAACAACGTTTCAGTAAATAGCACGGGGCAATATAATTATGATAATCGCACATTTCGGTCTAAATAAACAAAGCCAAACAATCAACTTAACTGTTTACTCATCCTGTCTACATAGGCGTGGCACAACCCAAAACAAACAATTTATCTTTTCCCATGAAATATGCAGCAATATGACGATATAATAAACTTACAGTCTTGCTGAACACCTTGGGCTAAAAGTTGACTAAATGTAATTATACATTTCTGGATAACCACCTCTTCTTAATGTCGTTCAAAACCTTTATGGACTAAATGTGTTTACTTCTTTTTAAACTTTCAACATTTATGTCAGTGGAAGAATAACTTGGAAATTTGAATTCAATTGGAAATAGTAAAATTCGAGCCCTGAACATTTGGGAGCTGTCTCACTCTCCTATCAGAGTGGTAGTGAATATCCGCTACTTAAACTCCAGCTGACTAACCTTCTATTTTGTAGAAGGCCGGATGACTGAGTGGTCTAGGTGGCCGGCATTTACTAGTGGCGGATAGAGGATTTTGTAAAGGGCGGGCGAATATCACAGCAAAATAGGTGAGGATCCAGGGGCCGCCTTGGCACAGGAAGCTCCGAAAAGTGTGGGCAATCTCAGCCAATTTTGGCAACGAAATTTGTTCCGTCGTTTTTATTTGATAGACTATGATCAATCTAAATTGGTAAAAGTGAAAAAGAAGACAAAAGCGTTTACACAAATATTTTGTAGTCAAAACGTCTTAGTTGTGGTTTGTACAAGACAAAAACAGCTTTGGAAGATTTTAATAATTGGACAAGGCTCGAAAACGTGCAAAAACGATTGGATAGTGTTGTCTTTTTAAAATTTAATTTCTAACCTGCCGGGGGGGACGTAGTCCTATAACCATCGAGGCGCGTCCCAGGCGTTTTGGGTGTTGCGTGAACCCCAAACACTCACATTAAATTTACCGTCTGGTTGAATTGGAGCGTAATTCATAATAGGTTCCCGGTAACGTTTGTTGTTTTACTTAATAAAATGTAAGCTTTAAAATAAAGTCTATGCCCTATGGATTTCATAACGCCATGTATAAAGAAATCCAGTGTAACGTACTGCTTCTGTCAATTTTAAATAATCCACCCATAATTTCTATCGCCTTGTTTTTCTTGCTACATTTTGGTTTAAAAGAGGATGGGTTAAGGAGCCAAACGTATGTAGCTCTAGCGTAGTTCAATGGTATTCCAGACCTGACTTGAAAACACAGAGGAAATTTGCAAGTAAACAACTTTAACCCAGTCAAATGAGACAAAAACTGCTCTCTTTGAGGCTCGGGCTATGCTGTTTCGAACCAAATAAAAACAGTAAAAGTATTTTCGCGATTATGATCGAAAAACAACGGGATCAGCCAATGACATCGAAATTGTTCTTTCTTAGGTCCGCGCTATTGCTGTATAGAATCCCACAATAACAAATTTTTAATAGACTGGCTTCAGCTAGTAGGGTGATTGTAGTCGATTTATCCATGTCATCCCGCTAGCATGGCTTACGAGGAAGTGCCTGCTCACGCTATACCCGGCGTGAAACCTGATTTTCAATCGGTAATACCTGCACCACAATTAGGAGTTTTAAATATTGCTATGCCAAATTTTATTTAGATAATAAGATATACTGTTTTCCAGTCGATCACATACATCAAAACTACCGCACACAACTCCAGACCTTACTAGAATATGTTTACTTTCCAATCAGTCCTCTAGATTAAGATTTAACTTTTGTGAAGTGCCGTGCAGCATTAATCATCTCAGGCCAAGAATATAAGAACTTAGGCCTACCGGTATAAAATGTCCACTCATTACCTGCATAAAAATATCAAAGGGTTGGTTGCAGTGATCTATAGATGTTTATATATATGCTAACAGATAGGAAACTTGATAATACCGTAACATGCACGGCAGTTTATTTGTTTTTTGCTTTCATCACACTGAGTTATCCACGTTTTTTTTGTTTACGTCTGAAGGTTAGCCTACTAGTAAGCCCAATACGACGCATGATTATACGTTGTTGGGTAGTATATTAGTAATACATAAGTTATAAAGAGTAGTAAGTAAGATTAATTTTGTTTTCTTTGTCTCTAGATTGAGTTTGTGTATCAGACGATGAAGCATGCTTATTGCAAACAAAGTGAGGCTGAACATGCCAGACAACCCTCGTTTGTTATTCATTCATATGCGAAACGTCAGAGGTAAAATATCCTTGACAGCAGACAGTCATTGTACGGAAACAATTACCATCTTTCGGAATGGGGAAATCATTTTATATGCCTAGAATTAAATTTCTGTTTCATAGTGTGTATGTAATGCTGTTAATTATTTAGATTTTTGTCCTTTGAATTGATGGGTTTTCTAAAAGCTGGGTCTACTATTTTTGATTGCAATAGTAATATATATTAATATTTTGACTTTTTCCAGTTGAAAAAATAGCATTATGCTTAAATATTTATAAATTTGAATGTCTGAGTTTAAATTTAAATACTATTTTATTTTTTTTAAAATAACAGTGTTCTTGGTTGCCATGGTATGCCCAAGAAAAGACATTTATCCAGTGACTCTACTCAGAATTCCTCACAGCCAAACAAATGTTATGTGATTGATGTGAGTTCATCACATATGGATTTATTTGCACATATATTGCGTATTTTTGTTAAAATGCACATACCAATTGTAATTTAAAAAATAATTGAAAATACATTGTAGACCATTCATTGACAAATCCTAAAAAGACAATTCATGCCAATTTTAGATCTGTTTCTATGTTAGCATAAGCAGTGTGAGTTACATTTTGTAAATAATTATAAAAAAAATATCAAGATCATTTTATGGCAACATCATTTGAAGATAAAAAAAAGTATTATTTTTTGTTTATTGCATTCAATTTTTAAAAACATAAATGTTATCATTTTTATTAAATGTATTTATTATTTTTTTAAAGAGTTCTAAAGGTATAGGGCGTACTTTGTCAAAATGGACCGAGGAGGAAAAGAAGTGGTTGAAACAATATGTTGTTATGCAGGCTGAATTTGATGTGAAAAATGAAAAGTTTTGGAACATCTGTGCAGAGAAACTGAGGAAGCAATTTCCTGCTAACCCACGAACTGGTATTAATAAAATTAAGAACACTGCATATGAAACCTACAACTTATATTTTCAAATACAGAAATACAAGACTAATGTTTTAATTAATTCTTTAAAATTTTGCGATTTTCTAAAGAATTTATTGATCTGTGTCATGCTGCTGTGTAACTATTTTTAATTAGGACTGCTAATGTTAAGACTTCTGAAAATATTGTAAAATATTCTTAGAAAATCATAATCTTTTCAGGAAGTTGCATGTAGCTTCAATTAGAATGGCAGAACAAGTATCATTTAGCAAACTTTTAATTTGCATGTTCAGATGTTCTGATATTCATGAAATGCATTACTTTAGTCTGGTTTTCATCATGCTGTAATATATTAAAAGGAAATAATTTGTTTTTTTTGTTATATAGGAGACAGTTGTAGGAGATGTTACGTGCGAGTATTTAAGGACCAAACAGATGTTGCAGTGTTGCACACAGCAGATAAAATATGTCAAACAGAACTGAGCTTTCCCCCGACTTTCTTTGAACAAAATGAAAAAAGGTAAATAGCAGATAAATTGCATACAATGTATATATTGGAAACTGTGCTCTTGTTTAATTTTATGGAACAATTATTTTATTTTTCAGAACCTTTATTTCTCTATTTGTTGTCACACAAATCATGTCATCAGTTTGTATTTCAGAAAACATTTCATTTCATCGCTTATTCATAATTTTAAGTGTAATATTTTTCACAGAATACAATCTACAGTCATCATCTCTGACATCAAGCTCATCCTACAGGTTTCATGGAATAATATTCAAACTTCACTCAGCATAATAACATTTACTTGTGCTGATCATATAATCAATTCAAAATCTTTATTTCATGTGTGTGATTGATCATATTATTTTTTATCCATTATTCAGTTTTCATTTCTTCATGGATTTGCACTTCAAGCATTCCCAACAATTTTTTCCCATCCCCATCATTAATCAGCGAAAAGGTAGTTAATTTTTCTGACTGACAACAGATGATCACTTGTTAAGCATTAACCGTTGATGTTCCTAATGCTTAAATCTGTTGACTCAAGAATGGGGCAAGGCATTCACAGTGTATATTGTTGATTATCTCCCCTGGAAGGTATAGTAAGTACTCCCCAAAATCCCTTGATCATGTTACTCTCTGGTATAATTGGTAGTTGATCCCAGACTTAAAACATATTTCTATACACCACACAGTGTTATACTCCCCCAAACCCCTTGATCACGGTATTCTTAATAAGTCTCTGTGGTATAATTGGTAGTACATCCCAGACTTTGAACTTGGACAAAATAAGTCATGGGAAGATGTCGGTTCAAATCCGACCAGGGACCAAACATCATTACCATTGATCATTACTCACCATCATTTGCCATTCCTCACACAAGTTAGTCCCGTCTCCTGATAGATTTATCACTGTATAATTTGTTCTATTGAAATTAACTTAATTTTAGTTTTTAGACTGCTCAGTACCTATTCAGGTGGGTTTTTTTCAATAGCAATGCCTGTTAACTTATATTTACAACAGGACTATCACAGAAGATGTCAACCCTATTGAAGTGGAGGGTGAACTGTCAGCTGCAGCCTCTGAATTACTGAAACTGAGAAGGGAAATTCTTGACACACAACCAGTGCCCTTATGTACCACCGGTCAAAAAACACAGCTGTTGAGTAGTTTGATTCGAAATGACATAACCTCATTAATAGAAACATTGTTTTCTATTCCTGATTACAAGGCAATGCTATGGCAGCAGTTTCTTTGTGACATAGGGGAGTGTTGTAGACAGTTGACAGAACGTAGGGAAAGCTACCTATACAGCAAGACTTTTACTCATCTTGTTGAATTCAGCTGGGATCATTTAGCTGAAGAATATATAAGTAAAAACACTTATCTGACAGAAGCACTTCTGGCTGTAGTATTGCCCTTTTCAAAAATGAGGAGCCCCTCTTATGGTAATAGCTTGATACCAAAGCTAGGTACTATTTACTCCATACTGATGTCCACTAGATTCAACGAATTGAGTAGGGCTAAGAGAATAATAACTCTTAGTCTTGCTCACAACCATGCTCATCAAAAGGTAAACTTACAGGCCTGTGCTGTATTCTTTCCCGGTATAACTTTAAAATCTGTCCTCTTAACATTTTGTGATATAACCTAACATTTTCATTTGCTGCAACTTTGCTGATTTTTTTAAATGTTCAATTATGGAAAATAAAGTAAAATTAATATAGTACAGACCTCATTGATGATTGGATTAACAAAATTTGTAGCAAAGGCCTGATATAGACGAACACTGCAATCAATTTGGGAAACCTATAAATCAGTTCTCTTAAAATAAGCTTAGGCTTCAATTTTTTGTTTTTTCTCTGCATAAACAATTATATTAATTCATAACCGTTTAAGGCTATTTTCACTCAAATTGATGAAAAGGAATTTATCGAGAGGAATACTACATATAGCATCTTATCTCCAGCCTATTTAGATATACTAAAGCCTCGCTCACTTCTGACAAGTTGAATCAAGAATGAAGTATACATATTCAATATTCCATGATTGCAGACAAAAAATTCAGATACAATAAATGCGGACAAAACATAGCATTAATCCTACATTTAATTCAAATACTTTTCCACAATCTCATGTACACAAATTATACATTGCAAAATATAACAAGTTATATACAAAATATCTATTTTTTTACCCTAAAAGACCTCAGTATTTATTTACAGCAATTGATTGATATTACTTTACAAACATTTCAATGCATGAATTGATATATTTTTCAGATATATGATCATCTTCAGCCATTAGGAGTTACTCTTAGCCATTCACGCTTGGTTGAGGTTATGGACATTGTGCAAGGCCACTTCAATCAGAAATTAATAGATGCAGTAAAAAGTGGAAAAAGATTTAGGATTGTGGGAGATAATATAAATTTCCATGTGCATGTTACCCATGCAAGAAAATCTGCTGGGAAACGATCGCACATGCAGCACTGGTTTGGCTCTGCGGCAATTGTTCAAAATATAACATTTGATCATTTGTGTGATATTGCACCACAGTGCAACATATCAGATTTACCTTTTACCCATTTTTTTCCACTAGGTAAAGATTACAACACCCTAAAAAAAGATTATGTTTGGCTGACTGGGAGGGTCTTGGCAAAATTTTTCCCAAAATTAAATTTTCTTTATTCAGCTGTCCACAAAGATATAAGTGGTCAATATACTGATCAACTCTCCAACAAAAACCTCGTTATACCTCTGCCAGACATGGCCAAAAATGAACAAATATACAGCGATGACATTGACATTCTGGATGCCTACGAGCAGCTTGTTCAGGAAGTTTTATCTAAGGCAGGAAAGGAGATAGCTCCTATACAGATTGGGGGTGACCAGCTTACAAGGGAAAGGTTTTCTGGGGCAAAGAGGTTAAGGGGGTGTGCATCAACACCATCTGAGCGTTTTCAACATCTTTCACCAATAACATTTGAACTTTTTCATTTACAGATGGCGTTGTTGAAAATGTTCTATCAAAGTTTATTTAAAACGACCAGCACAGAAACAGGAACCTTGCATGCAGCAAAAATTCAATTAAACAGGGATAATGTTAATGGGAAAGATGTTGAAAATCATTACTCAGATTGTTTTGAACTGGCAATTTCATTTGTGGATGCTTACATTGTTGAAGCCTTTTGCCATTTTTTTAATATAACTGACAGGAGTAAAGATGTTGGACAGATCACCATACCGGCTAATGTAACGTCAATGGGTGATAGCGAAAAACTTCAATGGTTAAACAGTTTAATTGGTCCTTTTATTGATCAAATGATCATAGGTGACAGTTATAAACTATTCCACCATCTAAATAAGTCCAAGTCAGTTGCTGTTCAAATGCCAGATGGAACATCAAAAACATTATTTTTCAGCATACCTAATCAGCACACTGCTGTACCCCTATCACAATCTAAAGATGATTATGTGATGCATTATGCTCATACTGTGTTAGAGATTGGACTCCTGATAAAAGAGCTATCAGACATAGTTCATGTGCCAGATAGAACTCGCCTCCTTGCATGTTGCAAGTATATGATGGCGATTTTTAAAGGTCACAACACCAAATCAAAATATGCTTTGGAAATTTAAAGATTTCTTATTCAGCAAACTGGAATTTTAAGCCTAAAAGCAGCACATGAATCTTGTTATGGGCTATTTGTTAACACTAAAGGCAAAGCCAATTCACATATTCCAGCTGACCTCCAGATGGAGCATATTGTCCGATTAAATAAAACACATTTAAAGGCAATGTGCTCTAACAAGACAGAGAAATCAGTAGAAAAACGTAGCTCTGCATTCCATGGGATGGAAACTATTGCTAAGAATTATGAACGAGTTTCAGGTGTTTGTACACGTGCACAGAAACACAAAACCCCGTCTTCATATGATGATGAGTTATTAATTGTTAGTGGGCTAAAAAGATTGAATCCATTTAAACAAGTTGTTGGCAGAAAGTTTCAATCCATTCCCAGATTACCAAACAGTCCAGTTTGTAAGCTCCAATTACAGCCTTTCATTTCCTGGATAACTTCACATCAACACCAACTACAAATTGAGATTGGGAAATAAACTAATATCAGATTTAACTTAAGTACCATTCATGATGATATGAACAATAAAAGTTTTAGCATTAACAAATAGCCCAGTGACAGGTTGGGATGATTTGTTGATTGTTTGATTGGGTTTAAGGTTATTTCCCCATTAAAGTTATTAGCTATGTTGGTTCAATAATTAGAACATGGAAAGAATGCTAGCAATTGACACAGAAACTGTAGTTTGAAGTTTAAACGAATCTGTTAGTCTATCAGCATCTTTGAAGAAAGTGTAATTTTGACAAATAGTATCAATCATATCCTCTGATAAAATGTCCCTCAGCTGATCAGTTGGATCAAGATTGATATAGCAACGCAGGGCATATTTTATTTGGTAGAACTGTAGATTTTTCTGTGCTGTGAAGTTCTGTTTACTGGACAGTTCATTTTGGCATATGTCACAGCAGGGGTTCAGTTCAGTATATGAATTGGAGCATCCAAAGTGTTCATTAATGAATTTTCTTCGACACAACTCTGTATTCCTACAATAATCCTTCATTGATTTAGATGCACTTCCACTATCTGCCTTATTGCAGAACATAATAGCTGATGCTGGCTTTCCTGATCTACCAGATCTTCCTATTTGCTGTACATAACCTGAAACATTCAATAAATGAAAGAACATTACATAATGTAAGTAATAAATTACAGATTGGTGGACTGTGGTAGTTCACAGTATGTACAGTGAGTACAGTTCAAATTGATATGGTTGCACTGTGGTCCATATTGCACAAATACTGTATTTGTATATGTCATAATTCTTATGTTTGTGGACTGTGGTAGTTCACAGTATGTACAGTGAGTACAGTTCAAATTGATACGGTTGTATGGATTTAGAATACAGGTGGTTTCTAAAGGTCTACCATGGGGTGTGTGTTCATGGCTGTCTGATGGGTTAAGAATAAATAATCATTACTTTCAAGAGTCTTGGGGCAGCCAGCATGGATAACTCGTGTCACATGGTGTAGATCTGCTCCCATTCCTAAAGCTACAGTTGCAAATACTAGTCGTAGTGACGTTTGCTCTAGAGGTTGCTGTAAAGTATGGATTATCTCCAACTTGAGCTGAAACAGGATAATAGGTCATATAGGAAATTTCGTAGTCTTATAAAGATGAAAATACTTTTGGACTGGGAATGGCAGTCTATATATTGTTACAAAATCGATTTCTGTCAATAAATTGTAACTGGACCAAACAAGATTTAACGGTATCATTGCTTCTTCTGTATTTTGTAGTCATTGCAGATTGATTCCACAATATAAGCGAGGCCATTATTATCTGATACCAAAGAGTTAACAGAAAAGTATGCTGTCATTTTTTTTACCTTATCAGAATCTTTTTCAATCGAAGAGTGAAACATGGTTACTCTTGATCTGGCCATCGGTTGTCCAAGTAGTTTTTCTGACAGTTCATACCCATATCCAGCCCAGTTCATGCCACGACAGTAAACAATGGTCATAGGAAAATTTTTACCTTGCAATTTCAAATCTTGCAACAAGGGCAAGAATACAAAATCATAAGAATCCTTGGTTGTTCCTGCAAAACTTGGTCTGTCTACAACTATTAAGGTGATGTTATCCTTTGTGGGTGTACATGCTATAGTAGATGGGCTATTCAAAAGTAGTTTATTACAAATATCACCCTGCCCTACTTGTGTTACAGTTGCACTCATTGCCACTACAGTTGAATGAGGAAAAATTGATCTCAGTTTGTAAAGTTTGAGAAATTCTGGCCTAAACTCAGGACCCCAGTCTAACAAACAATGTGCCTCGTCCACAACAACAAATATTTTACGCTCTTTTTGATAAGTTTGATTCAAAAATATTTTATTCAAATCTTTAACTCCTAAAATGTTTTCTGGATGGGAAATAATAAACTTATAATCAGCTGATTTTAACCTTTGAATTTCATAGGACTCTGTTTTACATTTTAAATTTGAAAGGACATTTGCCGTCAAGTGCAATGCATGAGTCCCAAGTCTCTGCATCTCTTGATGTACAATAGCATTTAAAGGTACAATGACAATCACACATGCAAGTATATTAGAGAACTGTTTGGATAAACATGGCAATATTTCATAAAGTACTGATTTGCCATATCCAGTAGGCAATATGCACAATGTGTCTCCCTTTAATATCGATTTTAAACATGATTCCTGATATGGTCTAAGTTTTGTGATATTACAACCAAAAGTTTCATTATAATCAGTAAGGGCTTGGTCCATGGTGGTAACCTACAGAAGAAAATAAATTGACCTGCTTTAAGCATTTTATTGACAATATTAAAGATATGTAATGGTTTTTAAATTGTAAGAAATGTAACACATGTGTCACATCTTTTTGGATTATAAATAAAAAACCTATTAATATATAAGTTTATGTATTGTTATTTGTTTAAACATTTGGGTTTTAGTCTGGTCATTATTTGTATGTTAGATTGTCTGAGATTTAATGTCGTACAGTACTTAAGGTTGTTTCACTCAAATGAGGGCATTCCAGCCCAATGAGCGAAGAAAATAACCCCTCAACAACACTGACAACAAAAAAAGACAGGACAGGTCAAATACAGTACAATCATAGGATGCAGGGCAACAGGAAGCTCTCTCGCAACTGTCTGTCTTTTCATAATTAAAAACAATAAAGCAACTTAAATAGATTAAAGCCGGGCTGAGCATGTGTTATGACAAATTAAAATCTAAATGAATTGGATGAAAATCAATGATCAATGATAGTTTGTCCCCTGTCGGATTTGAACCAACATCTTCCCAATTTGAAGTCATTTGAACTGAGGGATGTAATGCCATTATACTAAAGAGACTCATGAGCAATACCATGATCAGCGATGTGAAACATGCAACTAAATTTTGTTTTCATTTTTTCACTATGCCCAACTTCTAAATGTTATAGAACTTTTTAGAATGATTTCCTTACCTCTAATATGATGTTCACAAAATGGTGGAGTGTTCAATCAGAAAAGACAACAAAATGATGAGATAAGATGAGATAAAATGGTGAAACAAGATAAAATGAAAAAAACTTGGTAAAATAGAGGATCATACAAATGAAAGTATTACAAATAATGTTTGACTGGGGTTTTATTTGAAGCTGATCTGAAGGTGTAACACAATAATGCAAGGAGAAATCTTTTCCTAAAAAATATGTTGTATGATTTGTGCAGTCATGAGTCTCCCTTCCTATGGGAATCAGAAAACACCAGTTTCTATTAAACACAAAATAGAAGGAAAACTTTTTAAAAAAACATCTCTCTCTCTCGAGCCAGCTCTACAGTCTCTCATGTACTCCTAGTACGCTGTAGATTGTTTGTTTTGTTTGTTTGTTTGTTTGATTGTTGTTTAACGTCATACTCAAGGGTATTTCACTTATATGATGACGGACACAAATACAGAACGTCACAAACAAATCTGCTTTCGGTTACCCTTTAGCTCTGCGAACACCAGGGCAACAGAAAGCAACCTCTTTTCTCGCCTCTTATGATCGACCGAGAAAGCCAAGAGAGTATTCTGCAGGGCCATGGCCCACCCGCTCCCTCACAGGGTTAGTACGCTGTAGAAGTGGAATCTATAGATACAAGTACATGAATGGAAAGTCATACAATCTGACTACTAAGCCACAGCTGCATACACCAGAATTTTGAATGAGGTAAGTGATGATGATTAAATATATGGTGGTGATTAAAGCTGTAATAAATAAATGACACTAACACAAAAAAGTATGAATTTAATTCAAGAGAATTACACACTACCGTATCATATATCAGAGCTCTGTAGAGGTTATATCTCTTTGGATTTGTAATTCAACTCGGCTTGGCAGCGCATGCTTATGTAGATCTTTCTTGTGTACTTAATACTGAACAGGCCACTATCTATAACAGGTAATTGACTTAGGACATTACAGAAAGACACCTAAAATTACCAGAAAAAAACGTGTTGTTACAACAATTTTAATGAGAAACACAATAAATAAAAGAAAAGGATACAACAACAATCACAGGGGGGAAGGGGCAAGGGGGGAAATTGTTTAGGGAGGAAGTGTCTTGTATTCGCTGATAGAACAACAATAATTTATGACACGCCACCGTGATCAGATGATGAGAATATAGTACTAGTATTATGGAAAATTATCGTTTTACAAACTAACGGTCAAATAAATAAAAAATAGTTACCAAATTCGCTACTTCCATTGCCTTTAGTATGGGTCATCTATTACTAATATACTACCCAACAACGTATAGTCACGCGTCGTATTGGGATTAACTGTGTTCCCTCAATCAGCTGTCAAGTCAGGATGACTAGCGAAAAACCTTCCTACAGAAAGACGGAAAACAAAATATAATGAAATGCAAAGCACAAAAAAACAGACTGTACAAATTTGTACAATGGCTGCCTATGTGGTAAACTCGATTCAGTTATAAAATATCAGAGAAAGGCAGAAGAGGGACAACATGAAGCTTTGTTTACATGCATGCAACAACATCAACAGCAGGTGACAGGACAATATCTCCGTGGTGTTTACAAACAAACCAGATCTCGGCAAATTTTAAAACTTACTTTTACCAGTTATTTGAAGCCTTAAGAATAACAAAAACTGGGAGAAACAAATTGCCGGCAAAAACTTAGTCTAAATTCCACCGAATTCAAGAAAGCCCTATGCCTACAACATAGTCATCCGCCATGTTGAATTACCCGCTGGACGCTGACATTGGACGCTCCGTGCCTGACTCTCACTACAGCGGTGCATTATGGGAGACGGGGACCCGACTAGGGCCTACCTAGCCTATAATTAATTAATTATACTTGTAGGCCTACGGTACTCATCCCAGCATAAAATAACAATTTTTTTTGTATGCATGGGCAATAGTATAAGATACATGCGCCTCACATGACCGCATAACGAATGGTACCGTATATACACAGAGTTCGTATCCATGTAGGCCTATAGTTATACTTTGACCCAATAGGTATATACATCTCTAAATATTAAAGTAGGCCTACCGGTATTAATTTATACCGGCATGGGGCAGACGCTCATGCAGCTTGTAGCCAGATTTTATTTGTCATAAACATACGGCATTTTCCTTTAAAAAATTCAAGCAATTTGCCATGTTGTAAAGAAATGAAATATTGTAAATAGGGCCCACTCTTCTGTATGTTTATTAGATAAGTACACGTCATGTCTGAACGCAAAATGACATCTACCTATCACGTGGGTTTTGAAAGCGGAAGTTTACGTGTTGATACGGAATGCGCAGATGCGGATCCGTAGCTTCACCAATCACATGTCGCCACATTTGCCGGTTAAGTTGTACACATGCGACATAAAATTGCACATGTTTATTGTATTTAGAAGTGGTTTCTGCCTACCAAAGATTTCTGACCGCTCTATTGTTGCTCTTTATATTGGTAAGTCCTTTGGTGAACAATTAATCGTGAATTAGTAGCCTATCTCTTTAGTTTTAGTGGCTGAACAGATTTTAAAAGTTAAAAAAAAAATGTTGATCGATGTTCACGCTTTGATCAGCTGTGTGCAGGTCTGAATGAGGGCTCCTGCAGACAAATGTCAACACTTATTTAATAAGCTAGAAGAGCGACTGTGGACCGCATAGGTGTTTGATTGCACGGCATGAGTTCAGTGGTACAATGTTGGCTTGCTATTTGAAGCTATTGTTCTAAATAACATCCCTCCTCCATTTTTTCTGTTGCCGTTGATATGTCCGGTATCAACGATAACAGCCTGTCAGTTTTCAAAGGAAGGAATAAGCCTAGGCCTACACAGTGCTTTCCAATACATTTTCTTTGGTGTTTAAATATACATAATCTGCCCTCGTTATGTTACAAAACTGCACTGGGCTTATGCGTATTATAAGGTTAATTATAACCAACCATCAACGAAGCAAACCAATGAAACTATTGCCGTATTGGGTTAGTTAAACAGCTCTGTTCCTTTTTATTCCTTTACCTTCTGGCTGAGGGAAACTTTTACGAGGTTTCCTTTTGCTTTTCCCATGTAATTAGGCAAGGCAGGGTGTTAAGTGGACACTGTCACATTATAAATGAAATGCCCTTGAGTGCAACATTAAACCTCAATCAAAGAAACAAAACTGTATTATAAAAGCTACCAAGCGATCCTGCTTAAAGGTATTCCCAACTGGTTGATACCTAGAAAACGTATAAAAATAGTCCAATATTCACTGAACGATTTGCAACTTGTTTCATTAAAAAATTTGTTGAACATGTCGAGAAATTGGTATTCGAACATCTGACTTTCATTAAGAGTTAGCTATGATTTTTCGGGTGACGTCACCAGGGGAATTCCCCAAGTGACTGGTATCTATAGAAACCTGATCGCCATTTTGTTATTTCTCATTATCCAAAATTCTTTGTGTTTCTCCTGTATGGAGTCGTCATTATCCGGTGCAGATTGTTCCGAATAGAATTTGCCCTGCTTACATCACAGCAAGTTTGTTAGTGAATTAAATAAATTTTAAGCGTCCGAAAATTACAGGATTTATTTTACATATAGTTTATAGTATTATCGTTGTAAATGTAATTCATTCACTTTTAATTGGATTTAAAACCCATTTAAATTGGATTTAAAACCCATTTAAATTGGATTTAAAACCCATTTAAATTTATATCCTGGTCTGTATTTGTGGCTGTAATATTATATACCTTATCAATTTTAAAGTTATCCCTCAGTATCACTCTTTGTTTTGGGTACATAAGTTCAAAGACTGCCTAAACTAAATTAGATTTTCTACAGTGCTGTTTAATTCATTTTTTTTTTCTTCTTTTTTCAAAACTATGGTTATTGTTTGTATTCATCTGTACACTAGGTGTTCCAAACTGTTGACTCCAATATGAGGTTGAGAGTGGAGTTCTCTTTCCTTGCCAGCATCATCTTGTTAAGCACTCTTGCACCACAAACTGGTAGGTTTTGTATATATCTCATTTATTTATTACGTCGTAAAACACCAATTAATCATTTATTTATTTATTTTATTTTATTCTCCATAGAATAGATAAGCTTGGATATTATAACATGGGCTTAGACAGACACCCATCCACCCGTCCAAGTGGACGCCCTGAAGTGAACAATTGCCTCATTTGGACACCCTGTTTAAGAAATTTTAACATGCAGGAGATAGGAAAACTGTCAAAAGTGGACACCCAGTTATTTGAAAAGTGAAGCAAAA
>JARFOD010110890.1:0-15458 GCA_031763545.1 Mopalia muscosa
TTGGGGGCAATTTTCGGCCTATACCCTTTATGTTTGATTGAGGGCAATTTTCGGCCTATACCCTTTATGTTTGATTGAGGGCAATTTTCGGCCTATACCCTTTATGTTTGATCGAGGTCCCCAGGTGCCACAAGCCGGATAAGGGGAGAGAGACGTCCATATATGCATTTGTTAGAGTAGAAGAAGCATATTGATGTGATCAGATATTGGTACATGGCTCGTTTGATCAAAATACTCTGGGCGGCCGGTCTACAAGCGCCCTACATGTGGCCCCATTTGATTAAAACACTCACGGGCTTACGTCTATGACATTGACTTCTTTGAGTGGCATTTTGAAGCAGGGCTAGTCACGCAGCAAGCGTTTATTTGATATACGAACAACTGGGTTTTATTGACGAGCAACGTTTCCGAGCAGATGCTCAATGATATTGCGTAGATGCTCAGTCTGCTTTAAGAAAAAGAATGATATGACCCAATGGTATATTTGGTTAATTTCCTGTTTAGACTAAAAGTAAATGTAATTTAACTACTAATTTTTTCTGTGTAACGTGTTGTGCAATAAAATAATATTTAAAAAAAAAAGGACTTTCAACACAAATGATTCGCATTCGGCCTATGTTTGTTTCAATATGATGTGAGTCTTAAATTATTGGTTTAGGTGTTTTTACTTATGAGATCGTCGTAGGTGACACAAACCAGACATTTTGTACGACTCGACGATTATTGAAAGCGAACAAAGTTAAGGGAGTCTTACCAAATAGACTTCGTCTGAGGGTTATCTCCCTTGATCGTGATTTGTATTCTATATACATGTAAAACTATGTGTCGAAAACACACGGCCAGTAGAAGTGATTCCATTCGATTGACACTACGTTTTTAGCTTATTTTAACTGGGATTTGTCTAAATGCAGAATTCTCTATATCTAATAGTCTATATCATACTACGTCACCTTATTTAGGATTTGTCAATTCGTAGGCCTACAATGGCTCAGTTTCGATTGCCACAGTCGGATTTAAATATCCAAGTGAGCCTACTTCAGTCAAAATCGGGAGAATCAGATGACCACCTTATCATTCGTCTATAGTCTATCTCAACCCGTGGTGGAGGTTGGAAACCGATCCGCCGCAATGGCCGGCCTTTCAAAACATATTTTTTTCGGATACCGTAGAGACAGTATACTAAACTGCTTCTTACGTTCTTGACGTTGGAATAAAGTTGAATTTGAATTTCTCAGCCGAGTTGACACATATAAGATATATCCCTTTGAAAGGTAAAATTGAAAAGCGCCAGAAAAGAAATATTGTGGGTAGGTAAAATACTAGTGATTTTGTTAAGTGTATCTGTCCTGTAAACAGTGTAACCACCAATACGGTTCCGCACTGGGCTGAACCAGCTTGGTCTCAACAACCACATGCTTTAGGGCAGGTGAGCAGGGGCATAATTATCGTGAAATTTTACTGATGTGATTGTCAGTTTGTTTCGATATTGACAAAAGAATGCGTACATTTTTTTTAAATCTAAAACGACAATATATGAATTAAAATTCATTCGGTTCTGCATTCCCGATCTTTAGTTTTAAAACGAGCAAATACGACGTTAAACCCCAATCAAACAAACAAACATAACTAGCAAAATCAAGGGAATTAAGACTGTATGCATATAGCAAGCACCCTGCGCCAAACGACAACATCCGTACCATACCACACTATCACATCATACTAGAATATCATAAGTACGGTCCGATATCAAACTGGTCGGTGTATGTATACGATTAGTCCGAGTAGCCCTGACATTTTGTTTTTGATTATACCCGACAGCGGAAACAACCAGAGAATAGGCGGGCTGAAAAATAAAACTATCGTCTAAGACCCGCGGACTAGTAGGCCTATACGATATGCATATAGAGTGAAATGTGACATGTATTGTATAACCTATGGTACGGTATGACATGGCTATACGTATGAGGTTAGATACGAATACGTATCTTGGAAATAAGGCCGGTCTACGAATAAGTAATAATATTGAATCTGTGTGGCCTCTTACCTCGCCAAGTAAAGATTACGTCCTGTTTGTTGAATACTCATTGAGGGGCGGTTCCCAACCGAGAGAGACCCAGGCATGTACCGCCAGTCTTGTTCTCAAATCGGGAATTTAAAATCCATAAAAAATGATTAGGGTATACTGCTGGGAAATGATTGATTTTGGCGTGAAAATGCAGGTCGAGTGGTAGCACAATGAATAGGGCTAATTCGTCCGTTTTAGCCCTACGTCCCGCCTATCTCAACCCATGGTGAAGGTAAGAAATCGAACCGCCGCTATCTCAAAACATATATCTGATTTTTGGGGGATAAAAAAGTCACAATAATCTAACTCCTTCTTTCTTTCCCGATGTTTAAATAAAATTTTATTTTAGTTTCTCGCCCGATCTGACAAGTATAAGTTATCTCCCTTTGCAATAATGAGACTGAAAACCGTCATAAAACGAAAAAGTGCATGTAGGTAAAATAATAGTCATTGTTTTCAGTGTATCTAAAAAAATATCAGAAAAAATAAAATAAATGATTTGAGAGGCCGGCGATAGCGGCGGATCAATTTCCAGCTTTAATCATGGGTTAAGATAGGCGGGACGAAGGGTAAAGACGGAGGAATTAACCCTATTCATGTGCTATTCCAGTGGTCGTTTTATGGGTCGATCTAACCATGGAGCTATAGCTCCATAATCTAAACAAACAATTTTTGAAGGAAGAAGTGGGAAAAGTTTAAACGAGGTAAGGCCAAACAATTTGTATATATTTGATAATAAAATAAAGATTAGAACCACGGTAGCGTTCGCTTATTTCTAAAGGTTAGGGGAAGTACCTTAGCTATGTATGATGTGTGCCATGAATGATGTGGCGAGAAGTGTAGTATGTAAATTACCAATGCTGTGTACTATGGTGCGCCATAGTGTATGGTAAACACCTATTACATACGGTATTGTTATCAATAGAGGGCATGCCAGTCCAATACTTAGTAGGCATTGCAGAAAATTACAGTGGCGTGAAGCTGCCAAATTCATTTAACCTTGTCAAAAGCGACAAATGGGTGGGTTTTATAAAAATAATTATTTTTTTCTTAAAGATGACTCACCATTTACTTGGACACGGGATGGCAAGAACTTGTGTTACCAAGTTCTGATGAGCAGCTATGTTATTGGCCAAACATGCACCACCATTTGTTACAGCATTTCCACCCATTACAGCTGAGCTAATTTGGACAAAAGCCACTTTTTATAAAACACTAAGATTATAACTGATTTTCAGGTGAGATTTCTCGTTGACCGGACCCTTAAAATCCACATTTTACTTTACTTGGCAGTCCAACTTGTATAACATTTCAAGCCACAGTGTGTCTAACATAAATTATCCATAAACTCCAAATGTTGAAATAAAAAATCCAAATGTTAAAAATAAACACCACTCAGATGTACAGTGTAAGACCAGAGTTTTATTGACATACAGACGATTCCCACACAATTACATAAACAACAAAAACAAAAATGTACTATTTCTTTTTTTGTCTGCTTCTATGCTCATGAGGAGTTGGATTTGGTTACAAATTTTGGGATATTGAACAAATTCAAATAAAACGTACATCAGAATATTTAAATGCCATGGTGAGTTGATTCATATTCATTGAGTAAACATGCAACTGTTCTTTGACATCAGGCTGTATGAAATCCAAGAGAATTCCATCTACACTGCCGGGGAGAATTTACAAGGTATTAAATATTAGACAAAAATTATATTGTACAACATAATTACATCACATTTACCTCTCTACATAATTAGTTGTATTTGTTGTTGAGAAAATGATTCCATCCCAAAGAATGGTACTGTTTTCACATATTGTACTGCATGAAAGTCTATGTTAGTTGTCAAAATATGGCAAGTTTTAAATCCAAATATTGTTAATATTCTAACTTCTAAGACATCTGTAAAAGACCTGGGCCCGTTTCATACAACCAGCTTAGCTCCCATTGAACAAAACTACCTTGACAATGTAAGATATTCATTACTAGTACTCCTCGCTATGGTATTTATGTTGAATGTAACGAAGATAACTCCATGAAACCAGCCCATGATCTTTCATATTTAACACATCAAATAGCAGAATTTCACAGAAACACTTAGATGCACTTACAGACAAAATAATATAATCATAACAATGCCAAATATATATATATATTTATGTATGTATAATTAGTTTGAATGGTTCAAATAATCGGACAGTTGGTATAATAGTACTTTATACATGTTGGATGACAAAAATAATAAACACAAGTAATTTTAAAAAAAGCGCTCTAAAATGAGCCACGTCTATGTTTAAAAAGGGAAAATAAATAATTGAATCTACTCTACTGTATAGATTTATGTACAAGTGCTTTTTATTCCGATCAGTGTTGTAATATGCAAAGTGTAGCCAAACAATAGCAGGCTATAGTAGGGGTAATGCAGATTATATTTACCTGGACCCCCCATGGTTTAAGGATAAAAATGAAAGCTGAATAAATATGTTAGACTCTCCAGTTTATTTGGAGAAAAAAAAAAAAAACAACACAAGAAAGTGTTGTTTTGATGAATGCTAGACGAAGAAGGTGCAATTTCTGACAGAAGGCAAAGTTTACATCTGGAACAATTAACTGCATGGTGTTTAACGTAGTGTACTCCAAAAAATAATTGTGAATTGCTTTGCTCTAATGAAACAATGCTACTCCTCCAGTGTTAACAAAGATTATTATGTGGTTTTCTTGAAAATGAATTAAATCTTTTACGTAAGGTTATTGATTAAATCCAGTGTGTGAGTCAAATCTCAAAACGAGAGACACATATTTTCTTGGAAAAGGCCGAGCCGCAGAGGATTTGCCAATCTAACCAAAACAATTTTAAATTTACACTTTCATTTTAAATTTGAAATTTCGCTTATAAAATGCACTCATTTTTAATAATGGGGAATTAAATATTTACCCCCAAAGTTTGTGCATTGATAGAAAGTGAATAATACCAAAGGGGTCTGAAATAACATAAAGTGCTTCGTTGAAGCGCCAGAAGACCTCTGAGTCTTCAGTATTGAATGGCTACAATTTAATTGTCAGAAAGTGCAATGAAGCTACCGAGAATCAAACAATATATTTATACAAGTTGATTCCTTAATTCAGACAGAGATAAAAGAGACAATTTTAACACGTTGTACATATAAATCTGATACAATGTCTATTATTGACACAGGCTAAATCTAACAAGTTCTCTGGTCTCTAAACATCAGATGAGTGTCTTTACTGGGTCAATTCTGTACCCTCAGTTGAACAATAGAACTGTCTGTTTAAAGAAGAACAATCCAATGGAAGTTACAGGTTTGAAACAAGTTTTAAAACGGACATTCACAGGGGAGATTTTGTAATTACTATTTTGTTTACCATTGAATGTTTATTGAATATGGTTATGTAAAGAAACACTGTGGCGACTGTCTGATGTTCAGAGACCGTATAGAAGAGGTCAGGTTCAGGGATAGTAAGGAAGAGAATATAGGGGACCATGACAAAGAAATAGGTTTGGAATTCGGTCCCATTGAATCTGGATATTGTCTCTGTTTCTCTTAACTTGTGTTCCCTTCTCCAGGATGTCAAAGTGGAACAGTCATAGATCTCCTAGTCTGAGAGTCAACTCAAATCCTGGCCCCATTCCCAAAGTGATCTAAGTCTGGACTGGACCTAAGTACCTTGATTTCATCACAAGGAAATAATATTGCATTACAGACAGCTACTCACATAACTTACAAATCCGCTTTGGCTCAGTTGTTTTCTTGAGATGCATGAAGGACAGTACTGTGTACTTTTAAACTTGCTATTCAGTTCAAACTTAGGAAGAGATCACTTTGTGAAATGAGCCCCATTGGATTACAGAAAAACGAGAACCACACAATATCTGGGTTCTAACAGCAGCCACCTCCCTGGTTTCCCCCACCACCACCAGAGGGCAGGCCTGAGGGGTTTGCTGGTGAATGCTGAGGTCCTATTTTGATACCATTTGCCTGCGTGAAAAAAAAACCCAGTTTATTATAAGACTTGAACTTTTATAAAAATACATGAATAAAGCCATAATTGATCATTTTATAGGTTTGTCAATTGGAAACTATACTCCCTTAAATGCTGTTGCTATCTTTGCTGGCCAATAGTTTTATTCCAATTGTTTGATTGGGGTGTAAAGTTGTACCAAAGGTATGTCACTTATATGTGGAGGGATTGCCCACTTCACTCTGTTCCTCAGCTAATTAAGGTGGAAAACGGGGAGCAATTTAAAAAAAAAAATTTTTATATATATATATATATATATATTGATTCTAGCATCTCAGTGCACCAGGGGATGTTGAGTAGCTCAACATGAATTCTTGGTAAGCTAAGATTGCTGTTGACTAAATTGATTAGCATTCTACGCTGTGCTTAAGAGTATTTCTCTCACATGATTGTGTGACTCGATACTACATTACCTAAGAAACAGTAGGCAAACATGCTAATGTCCTTTTGCTTTACATTTTAAGTTTCTTAAAACAGGGTATCCAAATTTAGGCAACAGTTCAATTCAGGGTGTCGAAAGGACCGGTGGATACCCCTCTGCTTAAGCCCAGGGGGCTGGGTTTTCAGATTTTAGCAAAACACTTCTACTCTTACCTCATTATTAATGTCAAAGACTCCATCTTGAATTTTTTGATAGATTTCCTTGGCTGTGTTTATAAATGCCTGGAAAATAAAAGATATACACTCATGTGGATGTGAAAGCAAGTCATATCATTGGATTTATATGGCTTTTTTGTTTGATTGTGGTTTAACACACTGTAAGACTACACTTATTGTTAGTTCACTCATATAATATGGATAGAGGTTTTTATCAAAATAAATAATTTTCTTAAAGTTCCTAATATACACCCATTTAAAAAAAATGTTTATCTATTATTACCTTACAGTAAATGATGAAAAGCATAATCCCTTAGTTAAATTGTCACTTAGTTGAAAATGAAAGTTGAATAAGAAAACATACTAAAAATAGCAAGGAAAGGTTACTTAATTGTTTGCTTTATTGGGGTTTAAAGCCATACTTAAGGCTATTTCACTCTTGTGATGGTGTTCTATATAATGAAAATGTAATCGCCCAAATCCCTACCTCCAGTGGTACTGGGAACACAACCCACTCTCCCTGGTGCAATGCATGCCACCAGTGACCACCACTATTTGCTCAACATTTATAACAGGAGGTGATAAAATTCTAAGGGTATACTGAATCTTCAAACCATGTCAAGACTTATGTCACTGTAAAATATCAATTGGGCAGATTAATACAAGAAATTCCTAACCTCTTCTACATTAGCTGCTGTTTTAGCAGAAGTTTCCATAAAGATTAATCCATGTTCCCTTGCAAACGCTTCCCCTTCTTCTTTCTTTACCTCTCTTCTGGCTTCCAGATCACTATATTAAAGAAATACAAATGAAAATGATTGCAATTAGATGGATTGCTTTCCACTGTGCTCAAGGATATTTAACTTTAGTCAAAAATAGGTCCCGTCACGTGAATGAAAAAGGAATACAGAGTAACACTCAGGTGCCTGCTTTAGTTAACAAAATAAACGTATACCCATGGCTATCGAATCATATAATACAAAAAAAAACATGTAAAAAAAGGACTCTTTTTAGGAATTTATTTTTCATGTTGACACAGTAGCTTGTCTCTTTGTTATTGTTCACATGACCTGCATTATGTATGTTTCTTTGTTTGTTTGATTGGGGTTTCAAATCATAATCATGAGTATTTCACTTATATGACGAAGGATTGTCAACCTCACACTATTCATTACCTAATTACGGTTGAAAAAACGCTACCCCTGCGAATGCCGAGCCACATTGTGTGACTCACTGATATACCTGAGGGTCGACAGACGGACTCAACCCCCTGTGAATGGTACATCGGAGTATGATTAGTAAGTGCACTCACTAACCGCTAAGCCACGGCTGTGAGCACTGCATTATGTATGAGAACATATCTCCTACCTTTTGTTTCCAATCAGCATTATCACCATATTAGAGTTAGAATGTTGACGAGCATCTTCCAACCAGGTTGTTAAATGGTTAAATGTGTCTCGTCTGTAAATACAAGGAGACATTAAGATTCAATTGCTGATTAGTTTTAATCATGCATATTTCAATAAAATAGTAACTTTATATAATTTGTGCTTTGATGGAAAACTGAGAAATATCTGTGTATAAAATACCCCACTTTGTAAAAAGAAGGTCAGAAGTCAGAAAGGACCCAGTCTGATGTAGATGTAGGTATAAACACCAAAGAAGTTCAGGGGTCAAAAGTCAAAACAGCTGCTATACACAAAAGAATATACCAAAAGAATATTGAAATTGTATACATTAACCTGCTTTTCATGGCTGGATTTTTTCTTGGTGGAAGATTTTTGTTTATTGATTTCCAAAACCATTGGATAAGCTTGGCACACAAGCACAAGTGATGTACATTGAAGTAAACACTATATAATAGTATCAAATTAGTACTGTTAAATACTTATTATCCTATACACTACTTAATAGCCACAAATAACAGCTGACTGACTGAACGGTGCATAGTGCCATGTTCAATGGTGTTTCACTTATTGATAGAAAGAATAGAAGCACTTGCTATCCTAGAATTTAACATTCCTCCTCTGCTAAGTGAATACAGCACAGCTGCTGGCTAAACACTGCCCATGAACAGAAAGCCAGAGCCAATGATAACATGCAAACCAAAGAATAAATTTTTCAGCAGCTAAGTGAAATATAAATGGATAATTGTGTAATGTAGGATTGTTTGATAGGGGTTTAACGTGAAACTCAAGGGTATTTCACTTACATCACGACAGATTGTCCACTTCACACTGCACATTGCCTTATAATGGTTGAAAACTGAGAGAAACCGAGACTAAACCTAGTAAAAACACCCACAATGGCCAGAGCCACAAACTGTTACCTGCTCATGTAATGTATGAAGCTATGTATGAAGGAGATAAAGTATACCTGGTAATGTCGTAAACTAGCAAGGCACCTGCTGCTCCTCTGTAATAAGATCTTGTGATAGATCTGAAGGACTCCTGACCAGCCTAAAATGTCAAAAGAAATCAATATAGATCTATAAAAAGGACTGTTTCAGAAATGTCACAAACACGTTATGTCATTTCAATAAATTATTGGCTACATTCCGTGCAGTACATGCTAGAATGTCAGATTTAAAATACAGGTTTTGGTTATGTCTTTCAGTATGTTTCTATTGTTTAACACTAAAATCCACAGCATTTCATTCGCTCATGTACGGGAAATGTAGAGCTAGTGTTTTGTGCAGATAGTATAAAAAAATTCCAAATATAAATATATATGAAATTCTTAAAATTATTCAATGATTTCCCTTAAACTAGGTAGAACTGTGATTTCATTTTTGCGCATTTCTTCCTCCAAATATGATCATTAATAGCCATAACGGGTTCTGCACAGAAACTTAGGCAGGCACTTCAGATAAACACATTGTGAATTTCCTCTCAAACTTAGCAAGGCCCACTTGATAACCAAGAAATAAGAAAGATTAAACTGGATGCTTTCAGAACATACCGTGTCCCAAATCTGTAACTTGATCTGTTTCCCATCGATGGTGATCATACGAGCACCGAACTCAACACCTGAATCAAAATAACTTCATATATAACATAGATAAACAAATATGTAACATGAATTCTATTGTTAGACAGAAAACGTCAACAAAGAAAATCAAATCTAGTTCATTTCACTGGGATGATGAGATTAAGCTTTTCACATTCAGTTTATACACTCTGACATAACAAATAGTGACAAGTGACATTTTTCAAACTATTCTCTCCATAATGAGTCGACACCAAAAAAAATCTGAATGTTAAATTTAATTTTTTACATGCAACATTAAGATGAATTTACGAGTTCACTGTATATAAGAGCACAATTATGTATTGCTATTGGGGGCTGTGTGGACTTACCTATCGTGAGGTCATGCACTGGCTGAAATCTCTTATCTGTAAACTGAAGCAGTAGACAGGACTTTCCTACCCCTGAAAACATAATCAATACACAATGTTAACTGTTACTTGTAACAAAACATGCTTAAATTACACATAATTTCACTAACTATTAAATTTCCTCACACATGACGCCATTATTAAATCATATATCAGTTACAGGTGCATTATTGACTTGATGGTTGAAGTAGTTTAGTTACTCAGGACAATGTAATATATAATAGAACGAAGTGACTGATATTATGGTACATTTTTTACCATGAAGCAAGTGTCTTGAAGGTTGTTTTATATCCTCTGAGAAATTAGTATTCCAGTGTGGTACTTAGTTAACACCGTACTTGAGGTATTTTCACTGGTGTAACGATGTGCCAGTCCAAAGGATTGAAGGCCACCAGAGGTGACAGACATGCCCGCAACAAAAGGGCCCACAGTCGCACTGGCTGCTGCCGTACATGTATATTTTTATAGCAGAGAAATTATTTTTGCTTTTCTCTACCATATATATTCTCTATAGCTTACTGATTTGTATGCATCAGAAGGAATCCAGAATAATCATTTACACATCAATAGGAATTGGCAAATCCCAAACAGAAAATTCCCATGGTCGTTGCATCAATAGGAATTGGCAAAATGCCAAAAACCAGAAAATTATTACATAAAAGCATGTAAACTGTACACATATACAGGACAATATACAATTTGCTTGATTGGTGGTACATTATGCCAGGCTGTAACTACAAGTGTATTTGTTTCATTCGATTGGCGTTTTATGCAGGTGGTGTATCAAAACAATAATTGACACCAGCACAACCCAGTTGTGGGAACTTTCCAGATGTTGGAAAGTTAATTTCCCTTCAGTGCCAACTTAGTAAATACAGTATTGCTACTCAAAAGTTCAAATTAACTGCCCTTAGCCAGGTGTAAAACTAAATGTACGCACTGTTAAAATCAAGCATAAAATGACTCAATAAGAAGTGTTTACTCAGCTTACTACACAATTGTATTTGATAGAGTTTCTATGGTGGATGAAACTAAGACAACTCTCGTACGCTTAGTTAGGCCATCTCGCATTACTTTCTGCCAATATTTTGGGCGACGTATGCTACAGTCCAGCCAATAAAGAAGTGCCAAACAAAATGGCTTGGGTGTATCTTACACTGTAACAGTCAATGTCTCGACGTAGGAAGTAGAAAAGATTCTATTTTGGAATGCTTATTACAGTGCTAAATAAAGACACCATGGGTGGGCTCAGAAAGCCCAGGTGCTGTGATTATTTGAGAAATATATGACAAACTTGATTTTGATATTTATATTCATGCCATTGCCACTAATAACTTGAACTATCTGAGTTAATGGTTAATCTGTGAATTTGATCTCAATATTTTGTTTGTTTGTTTGATTGGGGTTTAACATTGTACTCAAGGCTATTTCACTTATATGACGACGGATTGTCCAATTCACACTGCACCTAGCCTTATTACGGGAGGAATCCCATCCACTGTCTTTACCAGAGGAAGCTACATACCAAGTTTGAAGTTAGTCTTTAAAATTACTCTCTACTTATCATGTTCACGACACATACTACAGGCATGAATATTCCAAAATAATAACGGCCATTTTGTTTTACTGAATTTGGTGAAATGCAATCCCATCCACTGTCTTTACCAGAGGAAGTTACATACCAAGTCTACATTTAATCTGTGAATCTATTCTCCACTTATCATGTTCACGACACATACAGGCATGAATATGCTTACATTATGTAATAACATCCATTTTGTTTTACTGAATTCGGTGAAATGCATACCATTCATATCTTTACCAGAGGAAGCTACATAACAAGTTTAAAATTAAAATTGACTAAAATACCTAGTCTTGGTAAACCTAAGGCTATAAACAGGGAAAAGAATTTGACAAAGTATCAACCAAAAAGCCCATGACCAGATAATGACACATTCTGCTAAATGCAGCCACATGTACCAAGTTTCTGTAGAACCAAACATCCATTTTCAGTCTAAATTTTTTGTAATGCTGAGTGACTCACTTTTCCTTTTTTTGCTTCATATCTTGATTAATCATTTTAGGATAAACATGGATTTTACAAAAAAGGAAATAACTAAGCTCTAGATAGGAGCATAGTGTAAAAGTTATATATTACACTACATGTAATAGTTTCATAGCTTTTAAATTGGTATAAAATTTAAGACAATTGTGTAAATTACTTTCTAATCCCCCTTTATTTTGGGCATATCATAATTCTGAGTCCTGGGTTAGGGCTGATAAAATAAACTTAAGCCTACAACTAACATACATCCTAATCCTGTGCTCACCCTAACCTAAACATAACACTTTGATGGATGCATATCTCACATTATAGATGTGTAGCGTATTTTGATATGATTCCTCAGTCAGCTAAAGTATATATTTAGGCCTGGAAATAAATAATTAATTGCAACCAGCCTGATCAAGTATCCTAAACCAACTGGCTCATGCAGGACATTCATACAGTTTGCCGTGACCATAGAATTTTCAGTAATTTACAGAAAATTGTTATACATTCAAAATGGTATTGGTAAATGACCAAATGGTCTCTGACTCTCTGTTCAAGTCATGGAGATAAATGGTGGTAGGTTTAATAAATGAAAATCATACACAACGTAGCTTTTAATTGGCTGTTTGGCTACCTATTCACAGTTTGCATGCCTCTTAGATAATTTATGAAAATCTCCAATGAATGCCAATGAGTCCGCGTACATATTTCTAAGCTTGTAATCGCAGTTCAAAAAAATGAAAAGATGATCCTGACTTGCTGACGGAATGACCGAATAGATCGCAGAGCCAAACCTAGTGTCAACATCAACATATTTCTATTCTTTCCTTCATTTTAAAACAGGACAGGACGTTGCGTTTTTTTGTTCATATGTCTGTTTAATTAAAGTCTTGACATTGGGGATGCAGCCATCTAGAAGCGTTCCTCAGGCCGTTGGGTGTTGTCCATCCCAAAATTGGTCATTCTTCCAAGCCTAGTTATTAAAAAATCCTATTTACAGCCGTGTATCACTAAAACACACATTAACGTACAAATACTCCTAACAAGGCATCATCATTCTAAAAGCTGTTTCATTCTCCAGCTGAGACTGATGGTTCCAAAAGTGATAGAGCTGAGGATTTTGTTTAAATTCTATGCACAGACAACATGCATTTGAAGGACAAAGCATTCAACAATGCAATAAATAGACTATCAATAAAAAAAATATTAGACTGTTAGTTTCAATTGCCTGGGGGGAGAAAGAGCCATTTCATTTAATAGCATGTTGTAAGTTTTATAAGTTTTTCATGATCTATATAATTTCCATTTGAATGTAATAAAGAACAATTACAGCAATAAAATGGTTTATTATGATTAACTGGTCTGCTGTTGAAACTACTGATGGATGGTAAACCTGACTGTGATGAATTGACAGCTTTGGGTTTGTCACCCCGACTCAAAAAATAACCAGAAAACTTAATTATAGTAAAATTTATATTAAACAATTTCTAATTTGACTTTAATAGTTTTGCTTAAATTGCAAAACTTATACTGTTGAATTGTACAAAAATTCTGTTGTCCATTTTGAGTGGGGCCTGGCAAGTGTAAAGAGGAATGATATTCACTTAACATTTCACTCTAGCATTAATCAATATATTTGTTTGGTTTGTTTGTTTAATTGGGGCTTAATCTTAGCCATACTCAATGGTATTTCACTAATTCAATGATGGATTGTCTATTTTTAACTTAGCCTTGCTTAAATTAGGTAAAAACTGGTTGGAAACAATGTAAAAACCACCCTCACAATTGCCGCCGTCACATCGTGTGACTCACTCATATTCTTGATGGTGGTCACTCAGACGGATTCTTTATTGTAGACAGCCTGGTATTTTATAATGTAAACGTTCATTGTTGTTGGTAAGTGCATACATGTAGACCACACTGTCACTGTGTAGTGGCTGGCCACAGCTCAGTACTGGCAACACAAATTTGAAGCATTCTGATTGCCATCCTAAATAAAAGCGAAAAATGATTTGCTTTCCTGGGAATTTATCCTTAGTGTGCAATTTTGGGCCAGATAATTTTTATTTTTTTATTTTGGTGGCCCTGTAAACCGTGTTTTAGAGTGACGAATAAGTCTGGATCAAGCCAGGCTAACAAGTTATTCTTATTCCTTGTGTTCTTTTCCTACTATAAACTTTCTTTTGTTCACTTTAAATGAATGCTGGCAAAAGTTTTAAAATAAATTTTGTTGGAGACATTCTGTTTTATTATTCTATAAGCTTAAATTTTGCCTTATACATCCAGGCAAGTTATGTGGGCAGGCTGGCAGCCATGATATATCTCTGGAAGATATTACAAGGGCTCTCCTAAACTGAATTCAGCAGTCTTGAAGACTTCCCAAGTACTATAATACATGCTGTATGCTTAACTTTCTGATATAATAACGCTTATTGTCAAGTGGAATCTAAAACAGCTTTGTTTACTTAACTTGCCAATCCACCTGTGACCACATTTTGTATGACTGATTTATTATTATAACTACAGCACCTGTCAAATGCACAAATCCAACCACCAGCAGGCTTCATCTAATTGTCATATAAACTTCTTTGATTGGCATTTAGAAGCACCGATAGTAGCTAGCAAGGTTTTATGAATATGTTGGCATTGCTCGTCAATAAACATGGTATAAGCCAGAAATCAAGAAAAGGGTGTCTCAGATTCCCATTTTTACAGAAACAGGGTGTCTCATTTTAATGTTCTCCTATCTTCTAACAGGTTAACTAGACACAAATTTAAGTAAAACTTGACCGCTTTTTGTGTCATTATACTGAACAAGTATATAAATACCCAATCTAATTCAAATCAGATCTCAAAATGCTGTTTGTGTTTCGTTTGTCGCTATACCGAGATCTAACGCAATCATTATACTTTTACTGTTCAATTAGATCAAGCTAACTGGGGATCATGAAAGGTCACAGTTTCAGTTGTCCAATAAAAACACAGATTACACGCGGGCATGGTTAACACCAAATTCAGCCAAAATAAGTTGTCCAATTTTTTTTGTGTTGATGATGTAAGTCACATGTTAACAGGGGAAAATGCAATTCCACTCAAGGTTTATGACTTGAATGGTGTTTGTTGATTGTGCGCGTATGTATCCCTTGGTCATGTGAAAATATGCAGTCAGGAAACTTCCGTTCGTCTGGGGAAATATTTGGCTTTTACAATCCAGAATTGTTTGTTTGTTTGATTGGGGTTTAACGTCATACTCAAGGGTATTTCACTTATATGACAACGTGCCAGCCCAATGGGTGAAGG
>JARFOD010110901.1:0-15457 GCA_031763545.1 Mopalia muscosa
ACCTCTTTTCTCGCCTCTTACGATCGACCGAGGAAGCCGAGGGAGTATTCTGCAAGGCCATGGCCCACCCGCTGCCTAACAGGGCCAGAGCTAAAGGAGAACAGGAAGCCGATCTGTTTGTGGTGTCTGTGTAATTGCTGAATTTCTCCCGGTGTTATTTTATATAGTGACAAGAAACTTTCTGTGATACTTATTAGATCCTCTGGCCTTCACACGATTGTCCGACTAAAAATACGTTAAGTGCGTTTTAGCCACGTCTGTTTTTGTATTGCACGGAGATTTATCTAATGAATGGAACTAGAAGCAAATATGGCTTCTTGGTTTGGAGTTCAGGGAGACCTATTCAAACAAAACAACAGAAGCTATCTAAAGGTATTATTTGATCGGTTTTCAACTTCAGATGGTGGCGTAAAATGTCTCGCGGAAGGGCATTGGTCAATAAATAACTTTTTCTGCCCGCCTAAGGCGCTGTTCAAAGACAAGAAACCTGTAAGTATGCCATAGTCTGGAAATGACGTCATTGGTTACCATAGAGATGTTGTCCCGCACTTTGCGCTAACATCAATAGAAATGTCGCTGTTAATCAGTGCCTGGAGATAAATACACTCAATAGTTATACAGATTCTAATTTTAAACTTATTTAACTCAATATAAGGCTCTAGTTGTGTTCCAGATGTCTGTCATGAACTAAATAGGTATCGAGGGTATTTATGGATGCGTCTAACAACAAAGTGAAGGTGTCGAATAACGTTGTTTTGCCGTCTTTACAATTGTGACCTAAAGTTATATTGAGGCGTGGGCGAATATACATTGATCCGTGCATGCTGTGGCATTTCTCAGCACCATATGAGGAAAATATTCCATGAAATTTACCAACAAAAGCCGAAATAATAATTAAAAAAAGATCACGAAACAACAAATTAAGCCATAAAAGACCCACCACCCCAACAAAAAAAGAACAAAAAAAAAAAAACCCCGATACACATGCATGAAAAGAAAAACACACACAAAAGAAGATAGAAAAAATAAAAGAAAAGGCAGAATGATTACAACAAAGAACACCCCTAATCACCCCCCACCCCAAACTGAACCTCTGGGCCAGGGTCGCACGTTTGATTCTCGCAGATATATTTTTTGTGTTTCGGTGCCATTAGAACCCAGTTATGCAGAACCCAATTTGCCTACTACTTAAACAATCTTGTTTTTTTTGTGTCCTTTGGTAGTGATACCTCTCAAATTAAAACACAGTTACCAACGGCGCGGTTCCCTGATGTATAATGAGAAGTGGCATTAACCTCTGGCTATGTACAACACTCCATATAGCCCATTATGTAATTAACGTACTGTAGTTGCACAACATTTGAAAATAGCATCGTCTAGCAGTAACTCGATCTTCCCAAAACACATAGTCAGACGTTTCCATGCCTCATTAGCTTAGTATACATGTTGAGACAGTTCTATTTTTATTCAAAGGCCAAGGCTTCTTACAATTTCAACGGAGCTAATTTACGTTGAAGCTATATACCTCTGGTAGAACCGCCAGTGAGTCACAAACAACTAGTGATCTAGACAACGATATTGTTTCTTGGCTTCTTTCTGTTTAACACCATATCTAAGGGTTGTTTTTTTACTGTGGTTAAACGCCGTACTTTTTGTTATTTCACTTACATGACGGCTGCCAGCAAAACGGCTGAAGGAAACAGACCTCTACACAACTGGTAACAAACCAAATACAGTACAATGATAGTACATAGGCATCACAAACAGATCGGTTGATTGATTTATTGATTGGTGATTTACGCCGTACTTAAGGATATGACGGCGGTATATTAAACAAATAATTGACTATGGCATAGCCAAGATTTGAAGTGTTTTTATAATGTTGGAAAGTTAATTTTCCTCCGGCAGTAAGTAAAGAAAGGATTGCAACTCAAACTGCCCTTAATCACAGGGTGAAACTCTGCTCGGAACGCACCTAGGCTGCGAAAAGCTCCTCGGAACCACCCGCCCCTACTTAGGTAATTTCATTTGTGTGATGGCAATGCCAGCAACATATTACAGTACATATTCTTGACACCCCTTCCCTACCCTTTAAATAACAATGGAAATGTAACCTTTTGTTGGCTATTAACGATATATTAACTTTCAGACGTTTTACAATCTGTGGACCTTCATTTGCCGAAAAAGACCAGTGACAACTCGCGTAACGAAACACAGGAGAATGCATCAACTCACTTTTTTAAGAAGGATGAAAATTTGCCCATCGTAAATATAAGCTTGCTCCTCACAGAGAGTAATAACGATAACATGGACAGCCAAAAATATACACAACAGTCTGGCAACCATATGGCGCGATAACGAGTGCCGGTAACTCGGTTTTAAAATTAAAACCATACTTAGACTTATGTTAAATGTTTCGCGTGGTGTACTTAAGATTACTTCACTCATATTACGGTCGCGGCGCCTTGCATAACGGTAAAACGTTTAAGCGGCGGACGTGTTAACTGACAAGACTATGGATGTAAACCTTTCTACAAGCCAAGTTATAGCCTGCGCCAAATATATAAGGTTATATATAAATATCTCGAAACTGACGAGTAAGGATCTTTGAGGAGACCATATAGCCTGGCTTTCGTCTTTGCGGCAGAAAATTATAAGGCATCAAAGTTGGATTTCGGCCCAAGTTTCTGTCAGATTAAACATGCTATTTGTCAGGGCTTTCGACTCGAAACCTCTGCCATAGCTGTACACAAAGTTGACCCAGATCCGGGCTATTTCTGGCTCCGTTTACTTCAGCGGTCGAGGCACTCTGTATAAGCAAAAATCAATGCTCAGCCGTTGGCTCGCTTGAAAAACAGTTTTCCGCTAGAAGAATTTGGGTCAACCTGCCCTGTTTAGCAAGGGTGTTGCTCAACATTACTGACAGTCAGGTGACCGACAATAAAACCCACTCTTTTATGAGTATCGAGAGAAATAATAATAATTACAAAAAGCGAAACGGTATGAGATATTTAAGACAAACATGTTTGTTATTTCGCTGTACAAAAAAAACTAACCTTTTGTGGAAAGCTGTGAACCATATGGTGCTGTGCGAGACAATACATTTTAATATTAAAATCCTGCTACATGCCTTATCTTTATAAAACACATGCACTGCTCCACTGTTTGATTTGGGCCTTAGTATATATTTTTTTATTTGCCAACAGTTAACACCACACCCCGTTGGAATTATTTGTATCATGATCAATCTTATATAGCTACTCTACTGGAGTGTTCCTAACCTTTAGAAATAAGCGAACAATACGGTTTTCTGCACTGACCATCTTCCAATATATAACAATTGTATGGCCTTACTTTGATCTAAACCATTCTGACTTCTACCTCGAACACTAACCGACCAATAAATTGACCACTTGACGTCCATTATCACGTCAAAATCGATAATTTCTCAGCAATTTACCCACCTATTCTTATTTAAACTGTGTTACCGTTTTAAGAGCAAGATTTGTCGGGACATACCTGGGTCTTTCCCAGTTAGGAACCATCCCTCGGTGAGTGTTCAATGAACAGGTGAAACTATTTTTCGAATTTTTTTTTTTTATGCAGAGGCAGGCCTTATTTTTAAAGGTTTCGCAAACGGATGGACTGCGTATCTCTAGTGACTGTATCATACAAGTCTATAAGATATGTATTCGCATCGAAGTCCAATACTGACAAGTGTGTTAGCGATTTCGTTAATACTCTGATTTAGCCTACCACAGCTGTCCAAATAAGGGTAATTTATGCCTTTTTCTTTTACAAGGCACCATAAAAGCAATTACTGCACGTTATTGGAGTTTTACATCGTCCTTAAGGCTATTTCACTCACATGACGGTGTGTCACAAAAGACTGCCTCCGTGTGTTGCCCCTTTATTCTGGGAGCACCGGGGCAATAGGCAGCTTCCTCCAGTCACTCACGCGATGTAGCAATGTAGGTATCTTGTAAAGCTATAATAATCTTGAAATAACTTTTGCAATATAGACATATCGGTGTTGTAGGCCTATACCTTTGAATGTAGAGAAAGATATTGGAATCATTGATCGATTTAAATAGGTCGGATTTGTACATACAACCGAAAGCACTTCTGCTGCCAAACAAACTCATACCGATATACAGTATTTTTGAATAACCAGTGACTCCATAGAGCAGACGAACAAGGCATACTTTATTTAGTCACGGCTATACTATAGAGACATGCTTTGATTATCGTACGACCGGGTACCCACACACTGGTACTCAAGGTCATTGTACTTAATGAAGCAAGAAAGCCGCAAGTGTATTGACTCTTTCGTGGATACACGTTCCTGAAGATAAATATGCCTTGGTTTTAATAGAAAGTTAACTATAGCGCTCGAAAGCCTGTAACAAATGGCATAATAAAAGCCCTGCTCCTTTTTGTTCGTGCTATAAATAAACCAAGGGATGTCAATCGAGGTGACTGATTTAACATCCTATTCAACATCCGGCGATATATAGTATCGCGTGAACCAAACTCTTCTCGCGTTAACTTCGAACACGGCTCTATATTTAGCCGTGGTCGAAGTTAACTGAGAAGAGTTTGGTTCACACGAGACTAGCGTGGATACTAAACTATCTCAACATATGCACAAAAGGACAAAACGAAATATATTTTTTTTCATTTTTAGAAAGAATACTTTATTAATCAACATCTATGCGAGACAGATGAAATGGATACAGTATGATATTAATAAAAATAGAACAAAAATAATCCCACCAGTGTGTACTTGTGCGCTTCTTAGCATTAACTGGTTTCCGCTTCCGGTTTCACTTTCAGTCATCACTGTGACCTTTGTTATACAACAACAAGATATGACACAACACATTTTTAACATAAATTGCACATTGTCCGACTTATTTTCCAACCCTGGAAAATATACCCGAAGCAGAAACATCATTTTAAAACGAGGAAAAAAACAACCAAACAGCCTTCAGACATATTTGGCTTTCATGATTAAATATAAAATGAATGGCACAAGTTTGTCTGAATTTCTACGTTTTAACAGCAGAAAATCAATGACTGAAAATTAGTTGCACATGTATTTTGCCCAGTGATGGAAATAAGGCTCCATTACCTAAAAAAATCAGTAAAACACACATTTTTGACTAAATTTCAAAACCGATATCAAATTTACTCTCCATAATTTATTTTTTTTAGTTTATCCACCTGTTTATCTATAACCTGTTTGAATATCGCGACTTAGCTTAAGCTGATTTAAGTTCCCATGGTAACCAACATGGTGTGATGGTAACCGTTATCAAGTTAGACCAAAAGATAGCTTTGTGGAGCTGGACACTTGACTTTGACTATATAACTTTTAGCACTGTTAAACAGAAAGGTCTCTGACCCTTGTTTGAATAGTACTTTTTGAATAGCACTTTTCTTACCACAATTAGCTGCTCTTAAAATCTAAAATTAACAAATGCTTCACTTCAAACAATCGGCAAACAATTTCAAATTCAATACAAACACTTTAAAAGGTCTCAAATTTACCCTAAAACAAACTTAGAATATAATTGTGATAAGTTCATAGTATGCCATGAGTAATTTCTATTCAGTATATTGAATTCAGTCAAAGGTGAAAAGCGAAATGTTCGATCTGCGACTGATTTTACCAAGTGTAGGCCTACTTGGTTTGTACCTTAAAAGCTTATCTGGAGTATGCCGGAAACAATGTCGAATGACACAAACATGCAGATAAAAATCGCTCACTTTCCATATTCAGTTAATTTCCGGGTAAAAATATTGTTTTTCAATAACAATACAAACATTTACTGCAGGAAAAGGCTTATACGCGTTTTTGCCCAACTAGGAAGGCGATATGAAGGCAGGAAGCTTGTGTGGCATGTATGTACGCTAAACAAACTCATTCCACTCGACGATTGTCGTGATTTTGTGTAAGTATTTTGTTCCCAATATAGATGTCATTTTACTCATGATGTTTGCAAGTCTCAATGTCCGGTAATGCACGGTCTATTTAGGAAATCACAAAACAATAAAATAGTCTTGAATTTGCTTGAATTTGCTTGCTTGATTCGGGTTTTAGACTGACTATACTAAAGGCTATTTCACTCTTACGACGTCGTGACATAGTAGCTTTATGGGTAAAGTAGACCGCCCCCGACGTCGCTGACAAAAAAAACAATGACAATAAATCACAGGTAAGGAGCACAGGAATTACAAACCCAAGAGAGGGGCTTTGGGTTGGGACCTCGTGCTAGAAGTTTTCATTTTGTGCTCCCAAGGTAAACCCCTATTTCACTTTAACGACATTCGAGGATGTTCAAGAGTGGATGACAATGGTTTAGTCGACTAGTAATCTGTTCGCTCTATAACATGGCTTTGAGAAACTTGATCTTAGTTCTAACAGTATTTTTTAAATTTACATTCACATATCAATTAGTTGGACAAGATGCAAAAGTACCACATGTGGTATTAATAATATTTAGCATATACAATTAAAGTGATTGATCCCAAATTTCAGATGGAATTTTAAGTCAAATAAATGGCACACATACGGAAAAAATATTTAATGTTAGCACAAATCCTACTAATACAACTGGTTATGGAAATTATTAATGCTTAACAAAATAAATAGTTCAGTTGTCCAAAAAGCGCCTCACACCAATCCACATATTTAGCACAGAGTGAAATTTATCATAAATCATATAGTAACTGGTCAAAAAACTAAATGAAAAGAAAAAAAAAATGGAATCATCTGAATGAAAATTCAATCGCGTTGTAGCATTTTCAGAAGAAAAAAAAAATTAGAAACAAAAAGCAACTTAATCATATGTCCACTGGACAATGAAGTTTAGCTGTTACATTTATCAAATATTAATTGTGTGAAACACAGACAGCCAGTCAATAAGTTTAAATGGGATTACGTCTATAACATAATGGGTCATATTGACCCAATACATTCAACGTTAACGAAATTAGGCCAGCCATATCATGACAAAACTTGTTAGTTATCAAAAAAAAAAATTCATTACAACGGAAAATTAACTTGAAATTTAAAAGCCTTTATTAAAGGCTATACAAACCTCCGATATCTTGCTATTTTGAGAAGCACATCGGGCCCAAAAAATAGTACGAAAAAATGTTTAGAAGATTCGGCTTTACAGGTGTCGTCAAATCTGTAGTTATGCACAGCTAGTGCAAAAATGTTTGTGCTTTGCCAGCCATACTATGTCACTCCAGTGCAGATGTTGACAATATTCGCTCCGACATCCAGTATATATATATACCATATGTGCATGGGGATACTCCATAATACAATAATCAAAATGGTCTACAGGTAATTAAAGCAAGTGAATATTATCAGTACATATATAGAGTATATGGTTTGGCTAGAAACACTTTACTTCCATATAGACTGCTTGACGTTGAAGGTTTCAGACAATGGTCGGATAAAATGGGTGTCCTTACGTCTACAATAAGGACATTCTATACACCGACTGTATTCACTGTAGAACGGTAATCCAGATTTGACGTCAACAACAGCACGACGACACGTTTTACACGTCAGACGTTTTTGACAACATGGCATTGCCGCAAAAATGTCATAAGAGTACATAGTTCCCAATAATAGAGCACTTCCATCCCATTTGGATTTACAAGCGTAACATCTAACGTCGGTTGCGCCTTCTAGACAACTGACGCACACAGCGTTGATGTATTGCAGACGTCCGTCAGCCAGTACTTGCACGACCCCATCAGAGTACGGCTGAGGCGACAGGAAAAACGTACCGTCAATAAGAGGGTAGCGTTCAAATACAGGTAACTCCACCTTGCACAAAACACACTCAATCGTCGTCACTTTGTAAGAACTGAGATTTGACAGAACAAAACAGCGTGTATCGTCGTTTCCGTGGGGCCCCTCGTCCTCCATCTTGATGTGGTACGGGTTCTGTTTATGACGTGGAAGGTTACTGAAGGCCGAGAAGTCGCTGCGGTGTTTGAAAATGCTGCCATTCATGATCGATCCATTATCCCCACAAAAAAATTCGAACTGCAACCCTTTCTTGAAGAATGATCCTCCACCCCCGGGTGTGGGGGACATGGGGGTGGGGGAACCAGACCCCGCGGAGTTAGCAGGGCTACTGCCTGTGCTGGAGAAACTACTGGCTCTATTTCTAATCTCAGACTTGTGAATAATCAATGGGTTACCGTTTCCGTGATAGTTATTTAGGTTCACATTATTATTGTTTGTAAAGTTCGAGTTATTCAAGTTGTTTGAAGTGGGCGGGGTTGAAGCAGTATGACCCACGTGGTTGTGGTTTAGGGACCCCTTGTTTGAGGTTAGAACGGCTACCGGCTTGTCGTTCTTCTTCTTGGTTTTCTTCTTGTTTCTATTTGCGTTATCCACGGGTTTTGGCTTGGGGAAATAATCGAGGTCTTTCCGTAAATGTCCCCGTCCACACTTGCAATCGCAGGCCTTGAAAGCCAAGTCGTAGCCCTTCTTGGTCCATAGGTTTTGCAGTCTCTGTTTTTCGCTCCAGCTCCTGGCTCGACCACAAGAGCGGAGGTAAGCTAACACAGAGTCCTGCCAAGTTTCAAAGCAAAACTTATGCATCCATCTTCCCATAGTACACTGTTCGTTATTACAGAAAACTTTAACAGCATCTACTGGATCGGACTCGTCTATCATTTCATCGGGAGAATCGCACAGTGACGGCATACAACACTTGGTCATCGCCGGTTCATGGGGGTTTGGTCGCCTGTACACAGGCGCATCTCGCTCACCGTTTGCCGGCTCGTTATCAGCATTGTTATTGTTGTCGTGCACATCTTCCCGTGTGGCCCTTGATCCTCGATGGTGTTTGTGGTTCGGCATGTTTACTCACCCCCTCTGCTGGATGACAATTAATAAACCTTGTTTCCGCTAACTTCTCATTGAAGACAATTTAGTATAGCAATAGTCTCTGAAGTACTTTAGCTTCGCTCTCTGTCTACGCTTTCTAACTGACTGCCGGCCGGCTCGAAGAAACACAGCCCTAGTTTGTTGTTCTAGAAAAGAGGCGGGGTGAAATACGCCGCTCAATGTATGGAGCTATTTCATTGGCTGAGATATATAAACATTGCCAAAAGCCCCGCCTATTCAGCTGGCCCATTGGTTAAGGCTGACCTTGCTCTCATTCATGCTATCGGTTATGTTGGTTTGCTTGAGATGAATATGTTAATTCCCGAAGTTGTTTACGTCGTTTGTGAACCAAAAGTAGGTCAGGTCATCCTGTTTGATAGCCAGCCTAGATTTTAGTGGCTGGCGTGTTTTAGAACAGGGACTCGCTCGCTCTATAACCAAGAATATTTCGGCCTGCCGTGTCTTGAAGTGATGTGATCCGATGGCTAGCGAGTTTGCCTGGCTTAAACCAAAGCATCCCAAGATAAAATAAGCTTGCATATGACCCACTTTTAAGTCAAAATGAAAGCTGAGTGAGCTGTTTTTTTTTGTTGTTGTATATATATCTACTAGTTGCCTTCGTGTGGTGAAATGTCAAAGCTAAACAAGCTATGCATTGCTCAACATCTGCTGTGTTTTGCTTTCTTTTTTCCCAGTAATTTAAAATAAGAAATGCAATCTGTTAGACAAAACAAAAATTCCCAGCAGTGTAATTAATCACGATATATTGAACTTATGCACAGCAAGGATTGTCGACTCGTGTAGGCCTATGTCAAGCCTCAGTCAACTATATAGCATTGCGTAAAAATGCTGATCTATATGGGAAAATATATTGGAATATCAGCTGAATAGGTTGTGCGGGCGGTCGGTTTAATGTGTATTGCCCTGCATGGGCGCTCTTCGGGCTATAAGGCGCATCATGTGGTCGATCTTTTGTGATAGCTTGTTGCATGCGATAACACGCCGTCATATCAATGAAGTTACCTTAAGTACGGCGTTGAAACTTATCAAATAAAGAAAGAAAAGCATGTCTATCAATGATGGCATGCCGGTCTATATGTGTTAAAAAAATATATACCACGCCATGCATTGCTGTGAGCGACTTTATGTCAACTGCTATGGATCGGTATCTTACATTTACGTAGTATATACAGTCGGTATAATTAATTTACATAACTTACTATATACGCTTTTTATAGACTATGTATATATTTTAAACAAATGAAGTGAGAAAAATGTGCTTGCCTCCACCGGGAATCGAACCCGGGACCATATATATTCATCATGCTTGGTAGAGTGTTGGACCTGTAATCCAAAGGTCCTGGGTTCGAATCCGAGTGGAGACAAAGCTAATTTTTATCCCTCCATGTATTCAAACTATATATTCATCAAAATTTAAATACAGCTTGATAGAATAAGGACAGTTAGGCCTACATTTAATTTTTTTTTTATAGAGCTGGGCTAATCGGGGACCATCCATTCCACATTTTTTAGATTTTAACAATTGTCATAATTTTATTATGTCTAATTTTTTCTTTCTTGCAGTGAGCCGTTTCACGGACAAAAACAACCAAACAAACAAACGAACAAACGAACAAACAAAGAAACACGATGAACGAACGATAAAAAACAAACAAGGAAACAAACAAACATGGAAACAAAAAACAAATAAATCATTCAATTCTGACACCGTATATAATAGGATATTGCAGGTCAAAAAAACATTCCTTACAACTGTGAGCATACGTGTTCCTTTACATACAGTGTTGTCCATGGTCTTTCTATTGAATGGTTTAAAAATAGTAGCCATTTGAATAACGAATGGTTCTAGCTCAGAGAACATCTAATTTTTTGCATTTCGCTATTCCGTGAGTTACGATGATAGGCTCCCTCCCCGCCCACAAGCCATGCAGGTAAAATATCTCGGTGGGCTGAATTTTAGTTTAAACTTAGGCCTAACGTTCAAACGTTGAGACCTGAATGGATGAAACCTCCGTTAAAAGCAACTGGGAATAAATTCTGGAACCAATTATTTAAATCCGGTATTGATTCTATTTCTGGCTCCAAATGACTCAATGTGTTTCAGAGGGCATTGGCCGATATGGAACAAACACACATTAGCTATAGCATACATGTTCGGCCCCGTATCGACAATAAGGCGGACCGAGTAAGTCATTCATCAAACGGTAGTTAATATTTTAGGCGGTGTTCTGCTCTCAATTTTGTGAATGACTGATCCCCATCCCAGTATCGATCTTTGAGTCTTGCTGTAAGTGCTAGTTTCCTTTCATTATTACTTTCCTTCGTGCTCTGGCTTAGGCATTAAGGTGCATTTTTGGCTTTATTATCAATTATTCTAGGCAATACATCAATTGACGGTAAAAATAACACTTTGGGTGACTGCCCGTACATGCCACGTAACACGAGAAATTAAATTTCAAGAAAAAGCAAGTTGTGCACCTAACTCGGTTTAGGGCAGTTCGGTTGGAGAGTATCACTGCTGTCCAACGTTATCAAAACACTTCAGAGTATATGGTTGGGCTGTTGTCACTTATTGTTAATCAATCAATTAATGAATCATTGAATCAGCCAATGAATCAACCAATGAATCAACCAATCAATCAATCAATCAATCAACAAATCAATCAATCAATCTTTTTGTGCCAGTAATCAAAACGAAAATTATACTGATCTTAGCCAGGGGTTGAAGTACTTGATGTTACTTTATAAGCCTTCTGACTATTCTAAACAATGCAACTGCATGAATACTTATGCATCATGTAATGAGTCCCGGTTTAGACAAGAAAGCAAATATTTCTTTTTCTACAATAAAAAAAAATATACCTGCTTTTCCTCAAATAATGATGTAGTCCACAGTCCCCCACCAACGCCCCCTAAAAAAAAAAGTAAATAAAAAAATAATAATAATAATAATAATAATAAAAAAAATTAATTAAAAAATTAAAAAATAAAAAGCCAAAAGACAACTCATAAAAAATGACAATAATATGTTCTTTGCTCTGTTACTCACTTTAAACTTGACATCCTTTAGACCCTTAGACTCTCAAAACGTAAATATTTTCAACAGTACATTGACCCCAAAAATACTAGCACGGCTTTCATAGACTATATAGGTCGATTTGTCCCACATAGATATATGTATACCGGTATATATATATGTTAATATACAACGGCTATTAACCCCCAGGTCGCTGTGAAATATAGCTTGTCAGTGTATATTATCACACTACTTTATATGCTTCGTGTATGTTGTTTATTTACCTATGGATATAGTTTTTTTTTGGTTTTTGCAGCTGATCTGGCACCGGGGTCTTTTCGAGCGGGTACAGTAGGGCTTATCTAGCTAACAGCCAAACCCGGCCCATTATTTTGTGGTGTCAAACAGCTCACAGCATTATTACGCAATGCTATGTGTCCCTTGATTTTTTTGTTAGTTTGCTTGAAGTTTAACATTGTACTGGAGGGTACTTAACTGATGTTTATGACAACGGATTTTGAGCTTTATTGTTTCCCAAACGATGAGAAACCAGGCAGAAACCTTATATTAAAAAAACAAAACACTCACACATCCTTGCGATCTTTGGAGTAGCCTCATATGCCCCAGGTGAAAAGACAAGACTGCATCCTGCATATAAGTGGTACACTGAAGGAGGATCAGTCGTCCAACACGCTTATCATGGAGCCATTTAAGAGAACTGTGTATAATACAAACCGTGAATTATTAGCTCTGGGTTAGAGTTAATACTAAACTCAATACTTGCTGCAGAGTTATGTATCTCTATATAGCCTATCATACAGTGCAGCCTTATTTAGAGATACAGAGTTAAGAGTGCACATAGCTGTGTAATTAAACGTTTTTTTCACTTTCCGGTTATTATTGGTTCAAATACCACTGTCAAATAAGATTTGATATACTGAACTTCCTGACGCATTTTATATGCCACACGAGACCTGAAATGGCCCATAGGCCTAAGCCTTGTTAAAAATACCTGAATATGGTTAAATTATCTGCTGCTTACCCGTCTTTTTTCCATTAAGGGGCACTACTGGCTTTGTTATCGTTTATTCTAGGCAAAACATCACGTGACGTTAAAGATAACGCGTTGAATGACTGTCTGTATAGGACAAGTAACGCGAGAAAGTATGAGAAAAGCCAATCGTGCCCTTAACTCCATTTTTCACTCTTCCACCGTAAATGTTTAGGTAATTGATTTCGCTGTTTATTAGTGACAGACATAATAACCGCTACCTATATGTAAAACAAGCACTTTATGCAAAAGCGGGTGAAATATGAGACTTGTAATGTTGTCCCTGGGCACTCAGAGCCACAAGGGGCAATACGACGCCTATCTGTTTATGGTGCCTTTGCAGTCTTTATTGTGATACGTGTTTGTCCTGTCTTTGTTTGTTGTCATTGAAGATGAGGGTTTCTTATTTTCCCCTCCATGCTAGCACGCCGTTGAGTTTATGACCTCAAATAACCTATATGTACTTTGTCAACCTCCATTCAAATGTGGTACAATCACAAGGCGTGAGCATTTACTACACGACAAAGTGTCGTTGGGACAATAGTTCTCGTAGAATCCGTCGCCAAATATGTTAACGCAGCAATAGTCGAAATCGTGAAGAAAATGCACTTTAAAATTCGACAGTTACGCGGTGTGTAGTTATAGGCCCACAGCTGACTTGTTATGAGACTTACTGTTTATTAAGACTCCTGAAACAACTTGGGAAGAAAGTTTAAATCGACTGAGTGATCGATACGGTACCATTAAATGCAAAGTGTGCAAATTGGAACATGCTTCGATTTACCGTTCACGGGTTCGAGTCCGCCTTTCGACCATCAGTATGAGCGAGTCACATGTTGTGGCTCCGGCAATCGCAGGGGTGGTTTTTACGAGGTTTCCTCCCGGTTTTCCACCGTAATAAGGCTGTGTACAGTGTGCAGTGAACAATCCGTCGACATATAAGTGAAATACCCTTGAGTAAGACGTTAAACACCAATCAAACAAAACAAACAAACAGACGTACTGTTAAATAATTTAAGTAAAATTAGCAAATAACGTCGATACAATAGAAACCTAAACGTTCAATAAAGCATTAACATTTTGATAACGTTGATGCCAAAATTTTATTAAGCAAAAAAATTGATGACGTAGCTGACGAATTGTAATTAAGCAATAAAATATTTATTACGTAGATGCCGAGGCGCATGAATACCATACAAGTGTGAAAAATGTAATCGGATAGAAAAGTAGTTTTCAACAAACAAACATGTTTGTTATCCATATAAAGCCTATCGTCCGAGTTCTATACGCCATTCAAATAAGCTGTAAAATAAACGCTTATGCAGTACCAACCGTTTCTGTAATAAATTTGACTGATCTTAAAAAAACAACATTTTACACAGGTACTGTAGTGACTCTCAACACAATATTTTTTCTCCATTTCTCCCAGTCATACAGCCATGATCAGACATTTATTTACACAATCAGTCATCAGTAAAATTTAATCCGTCTCTCTATATCATAGTGGTTTTAATCGGTCTCAATATCCCACCTCACTGTTGCTGTAGCGTGGATATAGTGTGGTTCGTGGCGACGAGTTTCGGGTTGTCTGAGTGTTATTTCCCGGACGTTCATAGTTCTGTATCTATTTGATTCTTCCGGGTTGGATGTGAGTCGGATCTTTAATGTAACGCTAAGCCAAACACATGCTGCGTCATTAGTTGTAATAAAGTGAACATATCAGAACGCTTTCGTTCCTTCGGGAATACCGTTCGATGTGTCACTTAATTGGCACTAGTTTGCGATTAAAATGTTATGTTTTACTTTACAGCCTGAAAAGATGCGGGGGAAAACAGCGTGCTGTTTTTACAGTAGTTATGACTTTCGCCATTGGTGTATCAGTATCAGTGCTATTCAATATTCATTATATACTATTTGTCGATTTGAAAAGCCTGATAATGTTATTGGAGGGATTTTCGCATTGTGTACTTTTCTTTTAATCAAAGTACATCTCTGTGTTATCTAGGCCAAGTGGATTAGTATCTCTCTGCTTAAAACTTAAGAATAAAATAACCAATGCCCACAATTTATAAATTGCCGGACAACTTAACGGTTTTAGCAGAATTGTCGAATTTACATGTTTTATTTGCCAATCCATTACGCTAACAAATATTGATTACAGACTTTCTTGAATAATCCAATAACTTTCTTAACAAAATATGGGTTTGTTCACTTAAGGATACTCTATCCCCCCCCAGTGTTTTTACGTTTCGCCGTTTTACTTCTAAACTACTGTGAATTTTGCAACACATGTACATATATTATGAATCGTCTTTTTCTGCAGAACAATAATAAGGAAATTATTTTTTTCTAAAACTTACAGAAAGAATTATTTTGCATAAAAAGTACATTTTTGCTACCTCTTTTTCAAATTGCTACTTCTTTTACACTATTTACGTCAACT